>SNQJ01S0007987.1:347020-377707 GCA_010110895.2 Picea sitchensis | reverse complement strand
AGGCACACTGAATGGCTACATGGAAATGCCAGTTCAAGATCATGGCACCCTCATTTCCATCTGCGTGCACCCTCCTCTCTGTGCGTATTTCCACCTTGTAACCACTATTGGAAAGCTATCTTATCATCGATCAAACCCTGGACTACGAGCTCACTATCTCGGTTATGGGCGCAGCTGCACGTGGGACATTTAAGATTCTAACGGAGGTCCTTCTCTTCCAGTTTGAAATGAGAGGAAGTAGACTTTGCAATGTTGTTGGCAAGACTAAGTTGGATGCAGAGGCTACAAAGGACTTCAAGGAGAAGATTGATGATGAGTATCATGTCAATATGTGAGTGACTCTATGAATGTCAGTGACCAGAAGGAGAAAAGAGATGATAAAAATGTGTCAATATGATATAATCTGTTTTAATTATCTTTATTTATTATTTATAATAGACTACGTTGCAAGACACACTCTTGCATGGGTATTTAAGGTTTATTTTGTTGCTGCTCATTTACTTGTGCCTTTTTCACTAGTAGGCACTTCTGAGTGTCTATTCTACATCGATAAATATTACGACAGGGTTATTTTATATTATGATGGTTTAATGGAAGTAGGATTCTGGATAATCTACCTGTAGCAGTAGCCAGACAGAGGTCCGATGGAAGTAGTCTCACTACTTATGAAAATGGTTTCCGGATTGGGTTCAAAGCAAGCTACACAGGGGTAAGTGTGAATATTATCCTCACGCAAGGAAAACATAAACCTATGTCTGAGATTCATAATGGTAATCTGATTTTGAAGGTTGATTTCCTGTCTTGGGGCATTTATCAGTTTTTTTTTATACAGGGTCACATAGAAACCTATGTTTGGAGATGCAACGAAATCTCAGTTTCAACGTCTTTCTGGACCTCTCCGTTCATTTTCAATTCCCTGGGTTTCATTTCCGTTTCAGATGGGCGGTAAGTTGGTCTGGGTGTAACCAGTGAACTCCAAAATTGGCCAATATGTATGAGGGTTTTAGCTTATCGATGCATAATGTGGGTTCGATGGAAGGTGGCTTCCTACCGAATAGGGTTTTAATCTTTTTTTCATATTTCGTTTTAGATATTGTTAATGGATGATGATGACAGAAGGCCAACAAACGGAGTTGTAGATGGGTCCAAGTCCTTGATATTCAAGGAGAACCTACTTGGAATTACCTCTGTATTTTAATGGCAATACTAGCCTTTCACTGAGGCCCATAAAGTTCTACTATGCTCTAGAGTTGAGATGGCTATTTTGAATAGGAAGCTTCTTGGATTTAACAAGCAGTAATTACCTGCTAATGATGATTTGCATGGAAAAGGAAAGGCTTGCTGCTTGCGCTTGGCTTTGGTTACTTATGTGTTGACTTTCGCTTGTATGTTGGTTGTTGGTGTATGAAATGGCACTGGCTTTGTGTGTGTTTGTGATACCAATTGTAAATAAATATACTTGAAAATATTATAAATATACAGGCGCTGTCCTGAGGAGAGAATATGTTGCCTCTTTAAAGAGAATTGTCATTGATGTATTTAGAAAAGGGGTTGCTTTGTGCATAAAGTTTGCTGATAATTTTAGACAAGATATTGCTATTTTTGGAGAGAGGAAACTGCAGCACGAGTACTAATATCTTCTCAGCAAAGGAGAACGAATCATTTGGATCTATTTGGCCCTGTTTTATCCATTGGTTAGCGCTTGATTTGCCTTCTTCTTCAATTCTCCGTTGTCCATCTCGTTACTTTGCAGGTTTGTTGTCTTCATCTCAGATTGGAATCACATAGCTGCAATCTGAAAGCTTCAAGGTACAATTTGCCTTAATCTTTTACAGTAGATTCTATCTCTTACAAACTGGGCAAATAGGAATTAAAGTTGTTATTTGATGATCGCCAAAGGGTCCTTCCTGTTGAGATGATTGGGAGTTGAGTTACACAAACTCCACTGTAATCAAGTGACTGATTATTGGTTAGCCTTACTACATGTTTCTTATAGATTCTTGTTATTGTTTATGGAGATTCTTCTTTGATTGCCTCTATTTAGTGTTGTGGTTCAGCTCCGAAGGGAGTAATTAACATGATTCTTCGTTTATCATTGTACTATTAAATTTATTTTGCATGAGTTGTTCAATAGCAATCGGTTTATCATGAGTTTATCATTTTATCATTGTACTATTTGGTTTTACCAACAATTAGGTTCTGCAAACGTTGGTCACTGTGTTAACATTCCCACAACTAGATTAAATATAAAAGGTCCTGTTCTGGTAGATATATACTATTAAAGGCATAGGGTCTTAAATCTCTTTCAATTTCAAAGCGTAGTTTATGGTACTCTCCATAGTTTGTAGTATGTACAGCGTATTGGCCTGTTCAAAGTCAAGTAGTTGTAAAGTTCTCATGAAAAATTGGAGTTGTTTCCTTTCAATGTTAGAAGAAAGCTATCTGAAAAGTCACTAAGACTCCAGAGACGCATGAGCCATAAATTGGCTTTTATTTCACTGCGGCATCTAGGTCATATAGAATAGGCATTTTTATCTTGTCTTTATAAATTTTCTGTTAGAAAACAGCAAGTTATTTCCACGTTTTTAGTGCAGAAAGAGAGAAAACCCCTGCTCTTAGATTTCGTTTGGCATTTCCTAACACCAAAAAGCTTATAAAACAAGTAGTTAACTGCATTTACAAGAAAAACGTACCTTTGTTGTTTTTTCTGTTTTCTCTGCATTTAATTTTAGCATTTATTATTGAAATTGCATTATGTTTCAATGCCCATATAGAAACTACAAAAAAATGTGCATTTATATTAGTGTTTACAGCATTAGAAATAGTTGCACAAATACCAAATTTTTGTTTCCATACACACTAATGTGCTTTTCAGCCAAGGTGTTGTTTTGTTGATTTGGTGTTAAGGGATGGAATTAGCTGGGAACGTGGGCTCTTAAGGTCTTGTCTCAACTGTTCTTGGATACCAGATGTAGAGACTGGCCATTTAATTTGAATTACAATGAATTAAAACAGAGCAGAAATTTGAAATTCACTCAATTTTGCATAATAAATCTGATATTACAATAAATAAAATTTATTAACAATTTCATTCTAAAGATTCATAACTAACCTTAACCTGATGCTACCTCTTTAGCTTGAATCTGCTCTTCCGCAACTTGCTCTTGAATACACCCCAAAACCAGCCACACTACCAACTAGTACGCCTAGCCTTAGGAAATCAATGGACGCCCCCAGCCCTCCTCGGTGTCTAAACCCCTCACTCCTAAGTAATCGTAAATCCCACTGTTCACTCACTCTGTCCCAATTCTCCCAAAATCTCCTCTCTCCAATGCATGGAAATGAATCCCCCATTCCCTAATCCTTCTCTCCTCCCTTATGCCTCCTTCACTGCCCTCGCACCATCACTCCCCACCAAACACCTTATCCATTAATTAATGCCTTATCTGTTCATTTATGTCTTATTAATGGTCTTATCCTTTATTAAATGTTTCCTTTTACGTATACATGCTATCCCTCTTGGGATACGTAACCCCATTTAGCCTTATATTTTATTTTCCCCCATTTGTTTAATACATACTCAATCAATTATTTAATTAATAATCAATTAATCACCAACCAGTTTAATACTTAATCATTTAATGTCTCATTTAATAATTAACGTCTATTAACCCCTAATTAAGGAGTTAATCATACTTCAGCTAATTATAATCAAAATAATTAATTAATAACATATAATTAATTAAGGTTATATAATAATTAATTATAATTTAGCTAATGTTTAGGATTATTTATGAAATTATTCATATTAATAAGAAAAGGGTCATTACATATGTCAACAAAACAAGGTAGGAGATATTTATAGGAACACACTAAACAATTGGGAATGTTGAAACCCTTTCCTCTCAAACTAATTGCAAAGCTATGTAGGTGGAGAATGAGGAGAATTGCTACACACTACCGAGATCTTATTTGAATACCAATTAAATAAAGATCATACATCCCATGGACACAAGTCTATATAGTTCATTAAAATCCACTTCATGGAAAAAAAAAACACTCTAACTTGTTATGTTTCGAAGATAATATCAAAATGTATCATAGTTTTCTATCTTACACTTATTTTTAACTAATACAGTTTTAACTATTACATTATTTCATGGTTGTTTAATTCTTCTTACTAAATGAATCAAATCAAATATTGTGTGATTCTTGGAGACACACTATATCTAATTAATCATATGTCTTTGAGCTTCTATTTTATAGAATCAAGATGTTTCCTAATACATAGATTTTTTATTTTATTTTTCATAAACCAAAACCTAAATTAGAATAATGTTGAGAGGTTTTTCAATTTGTATGTGCGTTATTTAGATTTTTATTATGATTTTCTACAAATTTGATCTTTTGGTTGAACAATGGATGTTAACATTTTGGTGTGGACAATGGATGTTGACATGCACACAAATGATCACCTTCAAATTAGAATAACATTTTTAGAAGAGATTTCAACTAGAGGGAGACCAAAAAAAACTCAAAGAAGTACCATAGCTATGACAATGTATAGCAAAGTAAATAAAAGCTTATTTGTTAAAACTCTATTTCAAGAATGAAATTAGGATTTCAAGCATATAGAATTAGAGATATCAACGAAGTAAACCTTTTGTAGCAAGATCAAAATATAATTTTTAAAATATATTCAACCTAAACCTCGAAGGTCATTGAGTCATGCCATTAGCTTCATAACCTAATTTTGAATTTGGTGAAACACATGGTTAGTTAATATGAAATGATGATCCACAAATAAAAAATTCTCATTAACTAATTCATTCAAATAAAAAAGAAAACTTCTTTTCAACGTAGATATATTTAAAGAATTATTAAAAGTTATAATCCCTCATTGATTTGTTAAAAACACAGTGGTTGTATATTTGTATCTTAAATCTATCTTTCACAAAATGTTATTTGTTCTACCATCTTGTAATTTTAGGACTTGGAATGAGTTCATTCATAATCCATTGTATAATGAGGATGGAGCATTGTCTACAATATTTGCAAAGAATTTCAAATAGAAATAATTGCAACAAGATGGGAAAACTTTCATGTTCAATAAGACATGTAACCTTTTTCCAATAAGTAGAACTCAAAATATAACCACTCAAATCTAATTAATTTAAACAATTATCATTCATATATATATATATATATGGAATGGAAAATTTTTCATGATTATGATATATAAGCCATAATCAGAGAAATTNTTCATATATATATATATATATATATGGAATGGAATTTTTTTCATGATTATGATATATAAGCCATAATCAGAAAAATTCTTTCCTTAATCTAGGTCCAAAGAAAATAACCATCTTTTCAAAGATGGACCTCCTTAATCAATTTTGTATGACCATTATTGATATTCATACTTGTGTAAAGTTTATAATATATTTCATCCATTCATGAGTAGGATATTAAATCTCTGCAACTAGGTTTCAATATCCCATGATTCATGTATGGGGTTGATTGCTAGGTGTTGTGCAAACCACGTGACCCTTTCTTGGTATCCTTAATGATGACCAACATGTATACTGGATTTTTGGTGGATATTGGTGACAAGTTGAACCCACCTTTTGATCCTAGAATATGACCTACAAATTATTTTGATTGGCTATGTGATCATCTTCCTTAGACGTAACAAAATGGGTTAATGACCCAAGACCTAGAGGCATCTATAATGAGTGGAATTCTATGCTCGACCCTTTCTTGGTAGCCTTAATTGATGACCAACACATATATTGGGTTTCTTGTGGATATTGGTGTCAAGTTGAGCCCACCTTTTGGCCCTGGAGTATGACCTAAAACTTTTTTTGATTGGATAAGATCTCATCTTCCTCAGACGTAAGGAAATATGTTAATGACCCAAGACCTAGAGGCATCTAGCAAGAGTGGAACTCTGCGCTTGACCCTTTCTTGGTAATGATGACCAACATGTATACAGGGTTTCTAGTGGTTATTGGTGACAAGTTGAACCCACCTTTTGGTCTTGGAGTATGACCTAAAACCTCTTTTGATTGGCTAGAGCTCATCTTCCTCAAACATAAGGAAATAGGTTAACGACCCAAGACCTAGAGGCATCTAGCAAGAGTGGAAGTTTATGCCCTTATGGACCAACAATAGGTTATTTTAGGTGGCAAGGTTTTGTATGCACATGATAATGTTGTTGCACATTGGGGACTTTATATTTTATCAACAAAGGCTAGGTTGATCACCTTGAGTATTGTAGGCATTTTCATGATTTTGGAAGAAAAGGGAAAGAAAATCTAAAAAGATGTTGACATCACAATAATGAAGCCATCAACCAATGAAAAGTCAGAATTTTACCACACCATGACAAAAAAATAGGTTTAGAGAAATTAAAAACCAATGAATAAAATGGGACTCAATCTAAAAGTGCCAAAAGACTAATATATTGAGCCCTCTATCAATCCAACGTGTTGACATCACACATCCTATAAGTTTAGCGGCAATAATAACTATGTGAGTGCAAACAATCAATCCAACCTTTAGGGAAAAAAATATCTCAATGATTGCTTGAGCTCATTTTTAGTCCAGTGCATTGTTTGTTTCAAAGACTTTGAAGAAATGAGCTCTAGAACTTGAAAATATGAGAAAAATGAATTTGTAGTGCCGTGTCCTTGGAACCAAAACCAAGGACCAAATTTGTGCCCAAGGCATAAAAACAGGTGAACCTCCTTTCTTTAACAGAGTGAATTTTGAACTGAAATTATTTGTTTATCTCAAAGCCTATTGTAAAAATAATGTTTGTCTCTTTTGCAACAAAACTACCAAGAATAAAATTAATCATGAGGCATAATGGAAGGTTAAACTCCTCCCTTCAATGTTATTATAAATGTTTGCACTTAGCATTTGTAGTAAAAGTCTCTTTTCCCCACCGTGATTGGCTAACTTACAAAATGTCCACATTCAAAGTATCATGAGGCATAATGGAAGGTTAAACTCCTCCCTTCAATGTTATTATAAATGTTTGCACTTAGCATTTGTAGCAAAAGTCTCTTTTCCCCACCGCGATTGGCTAACTTACAAAATGTCTACATTCAAAGTCTGAACCTTATCTTATAAGAGATAGGATATCAAAATTTGTATAGTAGTTTCAACCAAATGTTCAACTATAACATTTTCAGTTATAAGTAATGTATTTTTCTACCACGTGTTACTAATATAAGAATAAAATTATGACAAAGACAAATTGGTTGCACATGAACAATATAGTGTAATTGAAGGGAATGAAAACATTGAGATCAAAGGTAGAAGTGGTATGTTGTAAGAAAGTAAAGAAAAATAAGAGATCTATTGAATTAAGGTGAATGTAAAGTCATTCAAGTTTTCACCTATTAAGTTGCACACAACATAAAGCTAACCTCTATTAGAATAAATGTCAAGCACCACATACATTAATATTGTTTGAAGATGTGGTCAAACGTTTTCACATCATGCATGTTACATAAGATCATTTGTAATTCAAGAAATGCCAAGCAATGCATGCACTAATATTGTTTGTTTGGAGATGTGGTAAAAATAGTTTCACCTAAAGATTTCTAGCTCAACTAAATACTAATTAAAAATTTGGAAAATAAAGTGAAAGTAAGGGTTTTTTGAAGCACTTGAGGTGTGAAAAATGGATTTGGGCATTATTCTATGTAGAGAGGGCTAGGAAAATTTCTAGCTAAACTAAATACCAATTGCAAATTTGGAAAATAAAATAAAAGTAGGGATGTTTTGAAGCACTTAAGGTGTGAATAAATTTGGACATTATGCTATGTTTTATTGTAGGGAGGGCTAGAAAGAGTGATGGACACATTCAATTTACAAACTTATTGGTTAAAGTTGTATAAATAAACAAAAAATTAAAATGAATAAAATAATAATAATAATAATAATAATAATAATAATAATAATAATGCCATTTAAGTTGGTTTAATAATTTAAAATTAAACATGCAGATATATAATTATGATATGAACAAAAAAATGAAATAACACCAATTCAAATTCATCTTAAACTCAAATCCATCAAGTTTTAAGAGGGATCACATTTTTTGAAATACAAACTCAAATTTTTAGATCTACATTTTCAGGGATTTAAACTCTTTTAATGCTTAATTAATAAAGAATTAAGATAAAATTATACTAACCATAAATGATAGTCATCTTCTTGATGTATAAAATAAAATCATATATATGCCAAATTTAAATTTATCAATGTCTTTAACATGACAAAGTGTTTGGTTACTAACTTACTACATTGTTTAAGTTACTAATATCGTATAGACAAAAAGCCCTTTCATTTTGGTAACTTGAATAGTTGACAACTAAATTTTGAATGTATTGATCTCTATTTAATTTAGAGAGATTCAACTCAAATAAGATTCCAAGTTTCTAGAATGAATACATAGTGAAAAATAGATCATGCAAGATTGGCTCTGTATGGATGAAAATCTTTGACAAAAGAGATAGACATAGGTGTCTAAAATCACAAATTCTAAACATGAATGATCGAGACATTTTCAAAATATTTTCCTCTTTTATTTTAATTAATGTAATTTATTGTGGATTCGCTCAAAAAAGTTTCCTTGATACTCTTGGATAGAACAACTCTTAGAACAACTCATGTCTTTAAGAATTTGTTTTAATTTTCAAAGTTTCAATATGCTTCTTATAAAAGTTTTGCAGGACCAAATATGTTTTAGAAACAATAGACTACTTTCTGGCTAAGGCAGAAAACAAATATCATCAACTCTGATTCAAGATCTGGTTGAGATGAAAATAAGGACATGCATGGTGCATTTGATATTTGTGGAAATAAAAAACAGAAGTGAACAAATATCATCAACTCTGATTCAAGATCTGGTTGAGATGAAAATAAGGACATGCATGGTGCATTTGATATTTGTGGAAATAAAAAACAGAAGTGGTATCTCCCAAAGTTAAAATGTTGGGGATAAAACTAGAATATATATATATGAATACCTAAAAAGTTAATCCAATTGATAAACCAGGTGGTGGGTTCTCTTATTTAGAATGTTGTGTAGCCATAATTCTAAACCCATATCAACTTAGCGAAGTTGGGTGCAGTTATAGAAGATTGGGAAAAGCTACAAGGTGTAGCAAAGGTAACATTTTGAATAAGAAATTACCGTAAAGGGAAAGATGTAGAGTCCACAAGGGATTATATTACCCAGTGCAGGCCCAGGGATAATATAAAGGAGATTAGATTCAAAAGCATAAAAAAAAAGGAGATGCAAACGAGCACAAGAGAAATTATTATTTTTTCATGTTGAACTCTGGATTATATAGTGATGAACAACAGCTTCCCTTGTGATAGAATGACAGTGCTAAAAAAAAAAGGTTGTTTAACAATTCCTAAACTTTAAGGTAAAAGAAGGTGATAGTGTTCTTTATTTTGTAGTTATAATGGTTCATAGTTCGGATGGCTGGGTAGCATGTTGTTATCCCCCCACCCAAATTCAATTCACTCAAAGTGGACATGTTGGCCCGCCAATGGGCTTCAACGATATTGGAAATGGTAATACTGTAGGCAGCATTAAATCTAGTAGTCCAGGGTCAAGAAAAAAAAAAAATGAACAAGAATCTAATTACTAATTTGAAATTTAAACACTGGAATAAAAAAACTGTTTGAACTCTGATTATTGAGATAGAACACAAGTAAGACTATACTACTGATAATATGATATCTGAAGATGATCAAACTAAGGGCTAACTAGCTGGCTAACCAAACCTCAAATGGCACATAATATAGTTCACAACTAACCTTTATTAGGCCTCCTAACACACTAGCTGTAACAAGTAACCCCTTGTTACTTTTTACACCAAACCAACTAATACAAGTGCAAGGCAATTCAGTACCCCTTTGCATTTAATTGAAAACACTCTATTAAACCTCTCCCTGAGATACATAATATTATCTAGCTAATACACATGCCTCATCCTTTTACAGGCAATGTTGGCATATGCCTCATCCTTTGAGCCTCTCTGTACAAAGGCCAATGCCTCATCCTTTGAGCCTCTCTGTACAAAGGCCAATGGTACAACAATAATTTTTAATCAATGTCAAAAGCTCTATGCCCTTTTCTAGAGATGAAGACAAGAAACGAGATACTCATAAAACCAAGAAAATAAAAGTTGATCAATAACTAGTGTTCATACCATAGTTACCATGCTGAATCACATGCCAGCCTGTTGCAAAATGATCTTGGGATTGTGACATCTTTGTACAAAACAAAGAAAAACATGATACTACTTAGATATAGCCAGATGAGAAAGACTTTCATTTCCAAAATAGTAAGGTTTCTGATAAGTCTGAGCCCTATAGCCACAACAGGTATGACTATATATCCTTATAGTCTGAAATCAACCGAATTAAAAAGAAATGAATTGAAACAAAAATCAAAATTTAGAAACATGAATAAACTTTTCATTGTCATACATCAGGGTGTGTGACAATGCACTCTCATTTGTGTCTAGCTGTGCCATTGCTCTTCTTCCCTTTGTGCTTTTTCGTTCTTTGAGACATATATTCAGCATTCTCAGATTCAATTTTATTCCTCTTGCCGTTGGAGTCAGTTAAATGAACCTCCTGACTGCTTTGCTGCTTCCCTTGAATCTTCTCAGATCCATGTTCTTTATCTTGATAAACATTTCCTGTCTCCTTTTTCAAGTGCCCTTGTTGCACCCGCAAAGGATCCTGTCGAGGCTGGTTATGAGACTGTTGGGCATGATCCTCCACATCTGTCTTTTCTGAGTCCTTTTCAAGACCAGATGCATCATCGACATTAAACTTTTCTGGACTTTCAGCCGATTGAGATTCCGTTCCTCCCAGTAGTTGATGATTCGATGCCATTTTCTCAGTTGGTATCTTAGATTCAGACTTGCTCGCATGGGATTCTCCAGTAGGTTGTTCGGAATCATTACTTTCATTAAGTTCGACAAGGGATAAAGCAAGGCCTGAAATGGGATTCCAATAGATCAGTGGCATGATTCACAACAAATAGTAATGTTGAGAGCATGATTCACAACAAATAGTAATAGTGGCATGATTCACAATAAAGGATATTACAAATGATATAGGGATAACAAAGAAGAATGGAAATACATAGTTTTCTATGCACAGCAACTCACAATAATGGGGGTCAATTGCCCAAATCGCTTCAAATGCAGCCTTGTTCGCAGCCTCTTTCAGATTATTTGCAGGAGCTCCAGTGTAGGAAACCCCATCAATCTCCACAGTGGCCGTGACAGACTTTATAAAATGATACGTAGGAGGAGGAAGATTCTTCATTGAAGAAAGCTCCGCAAGGACACATTTAGGCCGTTTTCTCTCCTGCTTCGTTGTCAGCAAATAAATTAAGGAAGTTTACAGAACACCCCACCATATTCAATCAAAATCACTAAAATTGTTAAAGTCCACCACATTCAATGAAAATCACTAAAATTGTTAACCAGCCCAACACAATCCTAAAACAGAGAAAGAAAAAAGAGACGCGAAATCCAACCAATATATATTTTTAAAAAGCAGCATATAAAAATGATTTTGAGCATCTGGGTAGAAGTGAAACTTACTTTAAACTTAAACCCCTGCCTTTGGAAATCTTCTACAGCTTCCTTAGCTGCAGCATTCTCTGCTTCCTTCTTGTGGCTGAAACCAGGAGGGGATTCATATTTTGTCCCATTGATGGTTGTAGAGCTCTTGAATTGCGGAAAATGGTCTGTGCCATCATTTACAGTATGGTAGACTGGCAATGGCAAAGACTTCTTCTGTGCATATTCTTGTAATTTGTTCTTAAACATTTGGGCAATGAAATGACACGACAAGACAAACCAAATAAGTGATGTTTCCCTGCTCTGACAAGAGGTCTCCTGCACTACAACAACTAACTACTGTTTCCCAAATTATTGTCCTAATTTGTCTCCAGTGCTGAACTTATATAGCTCCCTCCATTACCACGCCGGATATTAACGTTTTACTGGTTTTAGCCATGTGTAACGCCTCTGGAAATGCTCCGGTTAAGGCTTTAGTGGGGGAAGTAACAAATCTTTACCCGCACCAACAGAATTCACATAAAACGCACAAAGAATTGAGAGAACGCATACAATTAGATGTTTTTTTAGGAATCGGTGCATTACGATATGAATTGAATACTAATGGAGAGATTAGGAGGCCAGAGGCTTGCTAAAAAGACATGACATGATGCCTTGGTTTGATATTTCATTATTTCAGATTCTCGTTGCTTCCTCTTTGCAACATTGCTTCTAGATGACTCTGTCATTCTTTCTCCATTACACGCTTAGAGATCCACAAACGTAAACGTTATTATTCTTGTGCTGAGAGATCCACTCCGTTATTATTTTTGTGTTTCGAGGAGTTTTTGTGGATCAATCACGGCGAAGGATCAAATTCCTTAAAATGTTTTTTATATGATTTTAATAGAAAGGAATTAAAACTTACAAATTCTAATTTTTTTATATGATTTTAATAGAAAGGAATTAAAACTTACATGAAATGAAAAGTTTACACCTTAATAAATTTAATCGCTCCATATCTCTAATAAATTTGGGTTTAAAATGTATCCACAAAGATATTATGTCACTTAATATTAGATAGAGATGATTCTGTTAAATTGTTAATAATTCTCTTTACAAGTTTAATCATTCTCACTACAAGCTTAAAGATCCAAACCATTAACATTAATATTGTTGTGTTAAGAGAGAAGTTTTTGTGTATCATGTAATGTCATGTCAATAAATGTTGGGGATGATTGTGTAAAATTTTGAACACGCCACACCAACCCTTATCATGATTGGATTTTTTGGTGTCTCCTTTTAATCTACATCAATATGTAATATTAAATAATGCTTGTTGAAGTTACAAATTGCAAAACTCATTATTCATTTTTTCCATAGTTGTAGACTATCAAATGAAGAAATCCCTAATAAGCGTGTTTCGTTCTCAACATTTCAAACCCTAATGCAACTCCATCATCAAGAGAGGGTTTGAAACATTGAGAATGAAACTCACCTAGCATAGATTGCAAATTGTCAACGTTAACCATGATACCTTATCCATCGATGGGCCTTGACATCGACACCAACTACAATGCCTTACCATCAATAGCAAGTGATTATGTCATTGATGTCAACTAAAAACATTCTTCAACATCAATGAACTTGAGGACTAAAGTGTTGTCAACATCGACCAGAAGCACCCATCAATGTTGATGACCTTAGAGAGCAAAGTGTTGTTAGCATTGACCATAGTGACACTTTATTGACAACACCAGTGAATAATTATCAATGTCAACCTTGATAAGTCATCGAGGTTAACCAAACAAAGACCATCACGGACAACTATGACAAATACTCATCATTAATCACTAGTTATCAATCATTTTTTTTAACTACCTATGGAATTGAGTACGACTACGTATGATGTGTTACATTGATTATCAATTGGCACTATATAGTTGGAGATTGAGAGACATTATACATATATTAGGAATAATAAGATGGATGTTATGATTTGATATCATTTCTCTCTTCTCTCTCTTACGTTTACTTATGATGTATTACACATATTATATAAAGTCATTATCAATTGAAAATATACCATTGAAGATTGAGAGACATTATACATATTTTAGGAATAATAAGATGGATGCTATGATTTGCTATCATTTGTCTCTTATCTCTCTTTTATGTATTTTTCTCTTCTCTCTTGTTTATTTATTTTTTAAATATTTAATTGTAACTAGTAACTATGTGATTCTTGTAATTTTTTTCTATAATATGATATCAATTTTACTTTTGGTTGTAAAAAATACGATCTTCAATGAAAATCTTAAATGATGAATAAGAAATACATGGTGAGTTAAAGAGATAAAGGAATGGTGGAATAAAAATCTTGAAAATTATATAAAAAATTATGCAAGTAGAAACAACTTGGCCCTTGAATAGCCTAGAGAAAGATTCTTTATAGAGACTCATTAAATTTCCTAGAATCAATTCCTAAATAGATCACAAATTTACTGAATACTCTAGAAATGAATGAGAATATACAAAGAAGACAATTTTGTGTCATTTTGATAAATTATGGAAGAAAAAAATTGTATGAGTGATTGGAGAAGGTGCTAAACGATTTTTGTGAAGATCAGGTAGTGGAAGAAAGAATTTTAGTAGACAATGTAAAATACAAATTTTACATAGATCAACACGAAGGGTTCTTCTATACAGTCCCCACATTGCTATACAATTTTTTGATAGAAAAGGGAATTGGCTAAATCATTGAAAAACACCCTCCATTGATGAATCAATATTGAGAAGAGTAGTTGAAAGGCTCACACAACCCTTTTCAGTTTATAAAGATCTAGAAACAAAGATTTGAAGGGTTATCTACATACAAATGATTGCATATACCTGTTTATCTGCATACAACTGATTGCATATACTTATTTGTTTGCATACAACTGAGAGCATATGCCTATAGACCCATTGGTAAATTCTCAAAGTAGGTTAGGGTTGATGATGGGTGGGTACTTTCCCTAAAGTGAAGATGTGGAAGGATTGTAATCATGAATATAAAAAAAAGTCACACTACAAAAGATACTCGAGAGAGGTCATGTAAAAGGATAGACAAGAGAGTTTGATGATGGATAAAGACTATCCATTGAAGAAATATTCCAAGAAATATATTGGAGATTGTTCGAGATAATATTAAGTAGATCCTAACATTTAGAAAATTGAAAAGAGAAAAGTGAGCACTTAAGAAAATGGAGAATAAAGAAGCCCTGGGGAAGTCAACTACACAATAGAACATAGGGAGTCCATTGGAAAAGGAACATTTAGATGAAAACCAATTGAGTGCATCAACATCATATGTGGAAAATAAATTGATGGGGGAGAGGAAGTTTCATTGATTGTTCTTATCAAGGGACTTGATAAGTGTTAGGGTCCTAACATCCCTAACCCATTATGCAGGTAGAATAATATATTTTCCATGTAATAAAGGACAACATTAGTTAATAATCCCTATTTTATAAATGTGAACAAGCCAATGTAAGAAGACCTAATAGAAGTTTCCACTTCTAGAAATATCTTCCTCTAGAATGTTCTTTAGAAGATATAATTAGTACAAATAAGAGTAGGAGGCATGCTAAATCTTTGTCTTGAGAATTATTATAATAGAGTGCTCGTCTACTAGAGGTTTTCCCTTCGAAGAGGCAAGTGAACATTACTTTCTATCAATAAAGTTATAATTTTTGGTATTGTGGTTCTTTGCATTTTGTTGTCCCACTAGTATTTTCTGCAGTATTTATGTTTTTTCCTTGTTATAATAGATCTAGTACCTAACAAGTGGTATCAGAGCACTTTCCCATACAGAAACTATGGGAATTTTTTTCAAGGTAGAGACGTGTACTACCAACGTCTTTAAAGCATAGAGATCTTTCGTTCATTGGGTAAAAATACAGTGGGGAAGACTACACGTAGGAAATACAAACAGTTTCATGGGGTTGTCTAGAAACCAATGTTTTACCTTGTTGAAAACATCTGTAACACCTATTGTTAACCTTTGAGTGGTACCACATCAAACCAAATTTGTACACAACCATCACTCCCACGTATTGCCAGGTATATTGGGAGTCCCCTAGGTCTCCTAAAACCAACCCTAGATCATTCGATCGACTGCCTGACTTCTATAGTGACACAAGGAACAACACTATGAAAGATACTCTTTGGTACTTGGGTGATCGGGTAGTATAGATAAGGGTACGGTCGAGCTTCCTTAGTTGGTGCCCCGAGGTATTTGGACGAGTACTATTGTTCGACCCCATACATATATCATAGAGCTACAACACAGTGAAAACCCTTGTTCAATAAAGCATATGACTTGAGTGGAATGTTTAGTAAAGTATATGACTCAGAAAATAAGCATATTGACAAGTGGAACAAGCTATTAACAGGAAGGCAAGTTATGTGAGACACAACAAGACAGGGGGAGAGAAACTGTCATAAGGTGTTATACTGTCAAGAGGATATTTCTGAATGATTGTGCCATTGATGCAGCTCAATAAAGACATGAAAAACCATGAATATTTGAAGTCAAGTGATGAATGAAATTTGGCATGAATTCTTTTAATATACGTTAGTGTATTACACCAAAAATTACCAATGGAAAAGAATCCATGGAAAAGAGGAAATGAAGCATATACAAGGAGCTCCATATTGATCTACACAACACTTTCCAAAGAAAACAAGGGGAGAGAAATCATCAGGGGGAGTTACCCTTTGTCATTGATGTCAAAGGGGGAGAGAAAGAACAAAAGCAAGAGAGAAAGTTCAGAAGCATGAAGACAGGGGAAACAATTGATCCATAAATCCTTAGACACCACTTATTCTTTACATATATACATGTAGCATATAACTTGATTTAGAATAATTTATTGATCGTATTAAGGTGATTTGCAGAATTTTGATGATGTGCTTTTTACCCAAAAGAACTCATGAAATGATGATTAGTTTGTTGAATGATGAGATGACACAACATAAAATAAAAGAACTCAATTTACATATAGATATGACATA
Organism: Picea sitchensis; assembly: GCA_010110895.2. Classification (NCBI taxonomy): domain Eukaryota; kingdom Viridiplantae; phylum Streptophyta; class Pinopsida; order Pinales; family Pinaceae; genus Picea; species Picea sitchensis. The sequence continues at coordinate 361,031 of SNQJ01S0007987.1, read as the reverse complement.
TATCACTTCATCATCAAAGTCCCTTTAGATAACATAATTGTTCTCCATCATCTCAAAAGACCAAATTACATTAAAATATAGGCTCACAAAAGCCAATTTAATGGACTCTCTTTAATTCCATTACTCAAAATAAGAAAATAAGTTCACCATTGAAATCCTTGCAAAATTTTGAGAAATTTGACTATAAAGTCGACCAAATTTCGATCTGGCTTAATTTCACCCTCTTCAACACACAAAACAATGCACTGAATGCTCATTAATGGAAAATTGACATAAGACTTTTAAAAATGATCTCAAATCCATGATCCTTGCAAAAAATCATGAAAATGAGTATAAAGTTGCCTATATTTGGACAATATACCTCATGGAACACTTTACGAGACAACCATACTTGGCTTCTTCATTTGCATGCAAATCGAGACATCTAGATGACCGTGAAATTCATGTCTTGCATCGAAAAATGTGCCACCTTGGGATCCATGTAGACTTGGGAATGCGTGAAGTGTTGGGATCCATGCCCATATATAGGCTGCGGGCCTCCAACCTCCATCCACACATTTTGGCAACTTAAAACTAAATAAAGTGGCATCTCAAAATAAGTGGGAATGTTGACCTAATGGTTAAGGCATGGAGTTTATATATGGTAATTCGAGGTTTGAGCCCTACTGACTACCATATATTCACATGTTTTGTTGATATATATATATATATATATATAGTTTTAAACCACATGCGATGGCATATTTCCTTTAGCCCTTAGAGGAATGCGGTGTTGGTTACATGGTACAGTATACAAACCAAGGGCCAAGGGTTGAGGGCTTAGGCCCTCGACCCTTTTTTCGCCCATTCAAATTCTATTACAAATTTAAATATAATTTGCACCATTCATATGTTAATTCACATTGTATGGCGCGTTGGTAGTGGGGGCTATGTTAATTATTTGGTAGGTTATGGAGGTCACAGGTTCGACCCTCGTTGACTCCATAATTTTACATAACCATACCAATATAGGTGTAACACACCCGACCCCTAAATACTCTTTTAAGGGATGGGGCATCATAATTTTGTTTTCCTTAACTATCTCAAATCCTAATTTCGGGATCTCCGTCAACTTCTTCTCATCAAGAGATTTCCAAGCACTCTTGCCATGCTCCAATCCGAGCTCTAGTTCGAAAGTTATGCCCTTCCGAAGTTCTGCGATCCTCATTGGTGAAAGGAAATGTGGTGCCCATGTGGATCCACCTCACACGTATCGTCCCCAAGTTTCTACATCCACGGTGGAAGTCCATCCACCGTTTGATCCCACGGCGGGGCTTGTTCCTCATTGAACACTTAATCAAGGGGAGAGTTTGACGTTCGAAACTTTGGTGTTGAACGCCTCTTTTCCATTCTATGCGCAAATCCTTGGAGTCTCGAAGTCCCAAAATTTTGAAGGGTTGCGACTTACACGTGGTGACACGATATATGCAGAGATAGGTATAGGTAGGTCCAACCCTTCGATGGATTTAGTCTCAATGTTCCATCCTCCCATTCTTCCCGAATTCCTGAACTCCCAAAGTGTCAAGTACTCCACCAACCTTCGGTCAAACATACATGCGCCAGGGGGATGCCACGTGACATAGGCCAGGGGTGACATGTATCCTCATTAGGAGGTGACACATGTCACATTCTAATGGAATTTAGGGTCTTGAGAAGCACAAATTAGGGTGACATCAATCCAGGACTAGAAGCCTTTGGGGGTTCCTAGCTTCACCTACTTTCCAAACCTCCCGAAGCTCCGAAGTTCGAAGTTCTTTCCAGTTGTCTCCCAATACCCCTTAGATCCCACGATCAAGGTGTGTTCATGTAGATCCATGAATCTTGGTCAGGTCCTTTCCATATTCTTGGCCTTCATCACCCGCCTTCAATAATATTGGACAACAAGCATATAAATCACAATTTCATGCGAAAACATTTTACTATTGTTCAAAATTCAAGAGGAAAAATTTCATAATGTAGCACAATACTTATCTGTCTAGTTTGTGGATTTTCATCCACATGGCTCTCTTGTTATTTGGGCTCACTATTTTTCTTGAACATACCCATTGTATGCATGATCCTAATCGATAGTTTATAAGAGTTATCAAAGTATCCTCTTCCTTGTGGTCACTCACCCTCCAGGCCCAGGCTCAGGCATCCCCTTCTCTACTATACAGTTCCTCAAGCGATCCATCTTTTATTTTCAAGGATTTCTCACACAAGAAGAATTATAAATACTTCATTGAGCCTTATAGTCAAGGTGTCCCTTAGACTTGCTCTGTCGAGGCATCCCTCCGGCTTATGTTATCATAACAAAACATGTTCTAGGGCGATCATGGCTTACCACAAGGTTCTCATGTCTCAACAATAGCCTCTTTCATGCTTGACAGCCTTCACTTGTCCTCCCCAGACAGATATTTTTCGTCTCACCTGTATCACAGGTATACAAAATTATGAGATATTATCATCAATTTCAAATTCAGAATTTTCTTACAAATCTATCACCCATAGATTTCCAAATTCCACATTTTGTTTTTCAGATCTATTCCACACATGAACCAGATTCACAAGTATGGGATTTTTATTCCCATAGTAGTCTGGCTCAGTAGGCAATTTGTCTTCCTTATGGCTTACAATACTGCCATATCCAAGACCCTTTATTCATGTAACTTCAACATTCCTCAGCCAAACAAATTGTTATTTTTCATGCACTTTATATTTTCAAAACTCTGCATACTAACAGTCCAAGTTATTTTCATCTATTCAAGGATACAAAGCAAAAGAAAATATCATTATTTATGTATGCATCCTTTCAACATACTGAAATGCAATTCAAATATCAAGTATCTTTAATAAATGTGCCAATATTCATGGCCACATTCACACCCAATGCACCCTTGCATTGATTTCAAGTTTTCCACACTTTATGACAAGCACTTTGCCATGGTGTGTTGGAGCTTAACCAACCTCTTCACCATAGGTATTATTCATTCTCGTTCATTATTGCAGCAAGATTGTACTTCCTACTACAGGTTGATCATGATCCCAAATCAACACATATGAAACTATAAGTTTCTCTTGAATTCACCCAAGCATTCTTCCTTCATTAGTAACCAGGGTGCCAACACTCATGGCCACCCAAATTTGATTTTCTTTAACACCTATACAATGTAAGTAAAATATTGGAAGGTCCTCCTTCCTCAATGAAAAATCCATTGTCTGCCCTTTATGCAAGCATGCATTTCCTCGAAGAAATTCCATGCAATGTGCTAACTATGAACACCTTTATTCCCAATCTCCCTGGATTGGTCATTGTACCTATGGTACTCTTTACTCATGCATTCTCTTGCAAGGATTATAAATCATCCTTGACTAGCATAGAATTCCTCTCTCTATTGTTCATATTCTTCTTTCCTAAATCTTACCCCGTTTCGGTAGCAATAGCATACAACAACCACTCACAATTATTTGCATATCTTTAAGTTAATGAAATATTTTCAGAAGGGATTCTTACCAAATTCCTTCATGCCTTATGCCACATAGGTATGGACATTTTTATACCTTCTTTGGCTGCTAGCACCCTATCTGATATTACCCTATCAGTGGTGCTCTATGGGGACTTTTAAAGTCCCTTCAACAATCTTTTAACGACAACCTTCTCATAGTTGTCCTCTGCTTGAGGTTGTCATTGGAAACTGTCTTTCTCAATAGCTCCAATTTATTTCTACACGTGACATACACCACAAATATATTAGTCGTCATGTAGATAAAAATGCTTGTATCATAGCCTTCAAATCAATAAAACATTTTTCAAATATGTCCTAGCATATCTTTATGCACTTCATCGTATTATCTTTAATGTTTACATGAATGAAACAAAAACAATTCTCAATTGTTTCTACAATCATACAATCATCATCACTATGATGTCAAAACATTTCTTTTATTAGTAAATCAATCTCTCGTACTAGAAAAATACAATATCCAACAAGGAAGGGGTCAAGAAACTCTTCCCTCATCCCACTCCTTCTACACAGCCTTTGACTTTCAATCCAACTAAGTTAATTTCCAAGGCCACAATTCCTTTACTTATCATGGCTTAACCAAGCCCATTCATTTAAATATGCTTATTTATTTAATCATACTTAGGGGTTTATTTTCCTTTTACCAGTTGTACTGGTTTCCACAACTGTTATTTTCCTCAAGTAGCCTCGGTTAGGCTCACCCTAACCTTTTGGATACATCGACATGTTTTAATAGAAAACTTTTTGTTCATAATGAATCATGAACCTAGACATTCTACACATTACCATTCAGTTATCAGAATGGTCTACATTCGTTTGTTAGTCTTCCATTCATTCATGATGTTTCAAAAAGAAATCCAGGATTCTTATATATATATATATAAGCCTATACCCACTACTCAATTTTCAATAGTCATTAAGGTTGTGACTTTGTTCTCTTGACAAATTCTTCACACAGTTTCTCCACATGGAATTCCCTCAGCATGCAACTTCCTTATTGCATATCCTTCACTAGCTGTGATAACCTCAACCTTGAGTTAGCTTCAGTCGATTACCAAATATTCCATAAGGACTATAAACATGCATCTGTGTTATGCCTCCAGATTATTTGTCCACACATATTCCTTGTTTTGTTAACTTACATCTATTATGCACTTAACCACATGCATAATCATAAGTCTATGTGTATCTACCATAGGTATATTTTGCAACTCACATACATCTTTTCATTAAAATCATTTAAGTCATGATTTTTCACAATCATATACATGTGGTCTTCAAAATCGTATTCATGTTGTCTTTTATCATGACAACAGAGTGTCCTTGCTCATTTACTCTTTCATCTACTTATACTAGCTTTTCCTAAGAGAATGAAACTCATTCCCCTCAAGCTATTATTCAAAAAAAACTTTCATGACTCTTTCAAAATAGAGTCAACCATGCATCCATGGTATTCATTCAATCTGGGCAAGTACAATTCTTACATTACATTTCACTCTTACATCATACATGTGCATCATTTTCATGTTTAACATCATTCATTCATATCTATTCGGTCTTAATATCAGTCCTTATATCTAGCAACCTTACGATGCATCAAATTCATGCACTCAATCATATACAAACATAGCAAAACATTCATCATGAAAGATAATTGCTTGTACCCCTTTCCATGTCCTTCATGGGCATATCAAACTTCTAGATCCTTCTCCCAAGGATCTTAATTCCATTCTCATGACAAGTTCCATAGAGATACTCAACATTGAGATTCCCTCTTGGTTAAGAACTTGCAAGCATTCACATAATATCCACACGACAGTTTAATAGACATAGTCATAACTATGTTTCCCTTTCTATACGATAACAACTAGCAAGAAAAAAATATTGCCTCAACTTCCATAAAAACGTTTTCCAACTCATAAATATAGTCTAGGAAATTATAACCATGCCCAAGGTAACAAAAAAACCAATCTATCTTCCAACTAGTCTTGATCAACAAACCTTTCGATCAAGGAAATCCTTTTCTAGATTCCCCTCACTACGGTTCAAACCATATCTATATGGCTACCATCCACCACTGGATGTTAATTTGACCCATTGGGCATCTAGAGGTGCCCCAATACTTCCTTTACCACATTCGGGATCAATCATTTAATTAACCATTTTACCTCATTTATAATAAATGTTAATGTCTAATAACATTTGGACTATTTCCTTAAATCCCAAATACAATTTTGAAGTATGCTACTTACTAAGTATTTTAATACACAACTCCAGAGTATCTTTAGACCATAATTAGTCTTAACTGTTACACCTAGAACTCTTTCGTCTATTCAACAACAACCAGGGATGGAGGTCACTCTCCTCCTCCCACAGGAATTCCGATAGATTAGTTTCCTATCCACCAAGCAAGGGAGGATGTTTTGATTTCTCACTCAATCACTCTATATTTATATACCTTTTTTTATCATCTTGATTAGAAAAAACCCTACCCAACAATTTCTATTCCCAGAAAAAAAATATGTTTCTCTGTTCCCTTCGAAACCCGAGAATTACACATGCTCTCCCTTTTTAGAGAATGGTCACCAGAATCATTCCTCTTGCATAGACACATCCTGAAGTTATTAGGGATACACACTCCCCTAGCACAACCATGATCTTTTGAACTCACTCTTGTCAGTTCACTCCTACCTTCATGAAGGTTGTTCTCAATCTATAGGATTCCTTTTTACTGGCTTACTGGGTTATTCCAAAAACAATTTTCATTCATTACAGGTCAAGTAAATTTATCTTACCACTTCCATCGATCCTCTGATCATGAGGGATCATACACATATACAATTTTTAATCCTTCATTAAATCAATAATTATTACTACTACGGATCCTTTCAATCCATTCACATCCAAGTCTTGTTATTAGTGCCTATCAACATAATCCCACTCCTGTAGGATTGGCTATCATTTCCCAAAATAAATGATAGGCTTACTTTTCCACATACTAGCATGATTCAATATCATTGGGTATGATACAACCTACATTTTAATCTGCATTCTTCTACTCAAGGAACTTATGTAGATAATTTCCATTCAGCAACAATATTCTCAACATGCTCATCTACATGTTGTACATGACTGTACAACATCATGTACAATTGCAAAGTGAAGTCAACTTCTTTATTTGGAAACATTAGCAACATACAATGCATATTTCCAAAACATCTATCAATAGTAGAAGGCTTCATTCCTTTCTTCAGTAGACGTTTAACTAAGCCTCTTAGGAATGGGAAAGATAGGGTGTCACCCATAAAGGTTCTCTAATACTATTTTTATACGACTCGTGCATGAGCCCAAGCAGGCCAAGTGTTGTTTCCATGCTCTAATACTAATTTGTAACACACTCAACCCCTAAATAATATTTTAAGGGATGGGGAATCATAATTTTGTTTTCCTTAACCATCTCAAATCCTAATTCTGGGATCTCCATCGAATTCTTCTCATCAAGAGATTTCCAACCACAGTCACCATGCTCCAACCTGAGCTCTGGTTCATAAGTTATTCCCTTATGAAGTTCTGCGAGCCTCATTGGTCAAAGGCCATGTGGCACCCACATGGATCCACCTCACACATATCATCTCCAAGTTCCTACATCCACGGTGGAAGTCCATCCACCATCCGATCCCACGACAGGGCTCGTTCCTCATTGAACACTTAAGCAAGGGGAGAGTTTGACGTTCGACACTTTGGCGTTGAATGCCTCTTTTCCAATCTATGCGCAAATCCTCTAGAGTCCCAAAGTCTTGGACTTCCAAAGGGTCCCCACTTACACGTGGTGATGCAGTATATGCAAAGATAGGTACAGGTGGGTTCGTCCCTTTGGTGGATTTAGTCTCAATGTTCCAGCTTCCCATTCTTTCCGAATTCCCAAACTCCTGAAGTCTCGGGTACTCCACCAACCTTTGGTCGAACATACATGTTCTAGGGGGATGAAACATGGAAGAGGCTAGGGGTGACACATGTCCTTGTCAGGAGGTGACACATGTCATGTTATAATGGAATTTAGTGTCTATGAGAAGCACAAATCATGGTGACATGTCAATCTGGCACTGGAAGCCTCCAGGGGTTCCTATCTTCACCTACTTTCCAAACCTCCTAGAGCTCTGAATTTTGAAGTTCCTTCCAACTGTCTCCCAATACCCCTTAGATCCCACGATTGAGGTGTGTTCACATAGATCCATGAATCTACGTCTCACGTTAATTCGTAACTTCGGTGTTCGAGGGTTTCTACTCGCTCCACAATCCTTTCCTCCCAGAGTAGGACTTTGCTGAAGTGTTTGTACATAAGTCCTTCTTCTTGGTTGATCAAACGATTGAGAGGGATCCTAAAGGTGTGGTCATGAAGCCTGAAGTTGTGGTCAAGAAGCCCCAAAGGTGTGGTCATGAAGCCCCAAAGGTGTGGTCATGAAGCCAAAAGTTGATTAAGGAAAAAGAGAGTGAAGGAAATTTCAAATGGATGAAAAACCCTCATAGATGGATAGTCCTCGTCATTTTGTTTCCACCGGTAGGTGGCAGGTCATGTGGTTCTTCATGGTTGAGAAGTTATACCCTCTTAAATATGAAGCCCCAAATTATGGTTGAGAAGCCTTGGATATAAGGTCAAAGAAGTTATAAGTTGGCCCCAAAATCAAGAAAAGGAGAAAAGTTATTGCAAACAAGAAGTTATAGGTCGGCTCAAAGATCAAGTAAAGAGGTTACTTGGAAGGGTACAAATACACATCAATAACCTCTCATTTTATATCCAAGCAAGTGTGTGTTTTTGGAATGGATCTAGTATAAGTGGGTCTGCACTTGTTCTAGGAGGGTCGATGATCGCAACAAAGTGAATCTGGCCTAGGAGAAAGGAGGTCGAGGAGAGTGAAGTGGACAGATGTGACCATACCAATTTTATGAGGTTATATTCGGTTTTCATAAGGGTGAAGTGTGTATATACGTGGGTTGCAGATAGACGAATCATGTATAAGGTATATGTGGATTGCAGTAAAGTAAAGCGCAGGTGTCCACAGGTTGATAGTGGATGAATTGTGTATCTGTGTAAAAGTTTGAAGAAGGTGTTATTCTATTAATGATGAAGTTGAGGAAGGTTTGATGGTCTGAGATCTTATGCTCTATGTTTTCACATGATAAAATGTATGGTTTTCTATATGTTTTGATGTTCATATCTTGGAGGCTATGGTATATGTTTGAGGCATATCTTGGTGCTTATGGTATATGCTTGAGGCATATATAAGAGGTTATGGAATATTGATCTGAAAATACTTAGATACCACTAGATCCGAAAATCATTTATAATATACATATAACATCTAACTTGATTCAAAATAAATTCTTGATCGTATCGAGGTGATTTGTAGAAAATGATGTTGTGCTCCATATCCAAAAACTCATAAAATGATAATTAATTTTGTAGATTTATGAGATGGCACAATATAAAATAAAAGAAATCAAGTTACATATATTGATGACATATGTTTATTCATCTTCAAGTCCCTTTATACAATAATATTTTTCTTCACTATCTCAAAATGCCAAATTACATTACAAGACAGACTTACAAAAAAGCCAATTTAATGGAATTTCCTTAATTCCACTACTCAAACCAAGAAAATGAGTTCGCCATTTAATTCCTTGTGAAATTTTGAGAAATTTGAGTATAAAGTTGAACAAATATTGAACTGGCTCAATTTCACTCTCTGATCCAGGTGAATATCGGTGGCCACCCACCTATTCCACTGGCTCAAAAAAGACTTTTCCATCTTGGCAGTTTTTCAGGTTCCAAACTTCCTGGGCCGTTTTGAGGCCCTAAACGACATGTTTTTGGGATTTGGGGCCTAAGTGACTACGTCAAGCACTGACCTAGGTCAATAAAAAAAAATTCTTCTCAGTTATACCTTTCCAACGGTGTATCAAGCACCCCAAAAGGAGATCGTATGCAAAAGTTACGCCCCTGAGAAGTTGACCTATCAACTACCCCCATCGGGGCTCACAAGCCTTTTGGATTTTCATCTTCTAGGGTTAGAGTTTTGGATTTTACTTATGTTAAAAATGCCTTTGGAGCCTCATTGTAACAATTATCTTCTTGCGAATGCGGGTAGTCGTCACATCTCTTTCACTCTGTATTTTTACAGTGTTTGTACATTTTCGCTCATTGATAGAAATTGTGTATTATTGTATATCTGTGCCTCTTGTTATATTTCCGATATATCTTTGTTATATTATTGCTTCTCTTTCAATATCTCTATATATTTATTTTCTATATTTTCGCTCTCATTTCATGCTGAAAATAATTTGGATCAGTGGTATCAGAGCAGGTTGCTCTTGATCATTTTTCAGTGCATGTCCCCGATGAGGTCCGAGTATAGCAAGTTGGGTCTCGAGATTGTCTCTCTTCAGGAAAATATTTCTTGCACACCCAAGAAACCCTCCATGGCGGAAGAAAATAAAAACGACGGAGCAGAAGACTATTAATCTGTTGCTTGAGCAAGCTCTCACGCGATAGAGGGACGAAATGATGGAAAATTTTGCTCACATCCTTCAACGCCTGTCGATAACAACAAGCGCGTCTTCATAAAGAAACCACTTTGGTGCCTCCAAAGTGGTTGCTGTATGAAGGTATTCACCTTTCAAGGTACATGTTAATTGTGATATTCCCATATTTGAAGGTTAGATATATGTGGATGCCCTAGACAAATGGTTAAATATGCTAGAAGGTTATTTCTCTGTTCACCATTTTTCTGACAAGTAAAATATCACCTTCACACTCCTTAAGGCTATCCCCCATGTCAAACATTGATGGGAAAATTATTGGGAACAAAGTTCCATAGAGGATTCTAGAATATATGGGGCCGATCCCACTTGGGATTTTTTTGTGGATGCGGTAAAGGAACTGTATTACTCTATTGGCAACTATGAGGACCAATACATGAGATGGACCACACTGCGGCAAGACAGGGGCCAAGCATTTCCAGAGTTCACCAATACCTTCCATACCTTGCACACCAAGATGGATATCAAAGACTCCGAATGACATTTGGTTTTGAAATACCGTGGGACTCTACAGAAATACATCTAAACTGAAATGTATTTTCTGGACATCTCTTCACTTGGTGTTAATTATCGATATGGTGTTAAATCGAGCAAAAATTTAAGCACCGAAAAAAATGGGATTTCAGATCTACAAATCCACAAAAACCAAAGTATTAGGAATACAAACCTAACAAACAGGTTTCTGAAAACCAGTCTAAGCCATAGGAAAAGAAGGGTTGCAAAAATACAAAGAAGGACACCGGAAAATGGTGCGATTTCAACAAAATCCCCTGGCACAACACCAATGAATGTCTCTAAAAAAAATTCATTGGTGGCCGAGATCAAAGACAAGGAGCCAAACCTTGATTCAGAATCTGATTCTGAAAATACTGGTAAAAGATAGATCATTAACGCAAACCCCACTTCTATTGTCGCGACCGCAACAATTCAACTAGAAGAACCAACATATCCTAAAGAGGGGGAGCACATTTTATTCACAGATGTGGGTGAAAGGGACCCCACTGCATTTTATTGTTGATAGTAGAATCCAAAAGAACATCATCTGTGATACACCCACTACCATAAATAAATAAAAAATTCGTTGTTTTCTCAGTGATGAGACTCCCCGGAGCTTGTAGCAGCAAAATGCCAATCCCTGAATTACAGGTCTTCTATTTACCTACCTGATTCTCTGTATATAACTGTGGTTTTACGTCCCACCTGGTGCAGGTGTGCCAGGCCACGGGTACATCCGCTCACAGGGTCTTCTTCTTCTCGCTCGAAGAACTCCAAGGTTCTTCTATTTCCCTATCGAGAAATCTGCTCCCACGGTTCTCTCGCGCGATTCCCCCTTTTCTTGATTCATTAGGAAATCAGAACTCGTGACTTTGCGAGTTCAAATGTTGAACGTTGGGTTCTTGGATCCCCGAGAACCGATGGTCAGTCAACTTGTTGACTTTTCCCCAAGGAATTCCGCTACTCGCAACCTCGTGATTCTCGTGGCTGAATTCCCAGGCCTTTTCTCGCGAGGCTCCGATACACGATCCCATGTGCGGATCCAACGGTCTTCTCACGATCCAGATCCAACAGTTATTACCTTCTCGCTTCTCGCATCCTCGTGACTCTGAATACCCAATACTTGGGCTCTCACCCTGCGAACTCCCGAGTTCGCGAGATCTCTCAATCTCTGCCACCTGTCCTCCCCAGATGGACGGCTCAGATCCTCTCGTGGCTTCGCCACTCGCGATATAGAGCGTCCAACTTTTGGACTTCTACCCTGCAAGCCTCCGAGCTTAGGAGATCCCTGGATCCCTGCCACCTGTCCTCCTCGGATGGAAGGCTCAGATCCTCCCATAGCCTCGCCGCTCGTGACTTTGAACGTCCAACTTTTGGGCTCTTACCTCGCGAACCTCCGAGATAGTGAGATCCCTGGATCTCCGCCACCTGTCCTCCTCGGATGGATGACTCATAGCCTCTCACCACTTCACCTCTTCACGATTTAGAACATCTAAAATTTGTCTCTTACCTCGCGAACCTCTAAGGTAGCGAGATCCTATTCACGAGGGATTAACCCTCGTTTATCTCTCTATAGATCTAACGTCTGTCAGGTGCCCTAGCTAAGATCTGATGGTTCAGATCGGTCCCAATTCCGTTCCCTTTCCCACTGCTCTTTGGACGTGGACAAACCAATGGTCCGGATGTGCTCATGGAGTTTGGGGTTCTACGATTCTGATTTCCTCGCTACTCACGGAGATAGAGGAAAAAGGGGTTAAGGCAATTTACGCCCTCGTTCATTCCTTCGATCCAACGGTCGTGAATGACCGAAGGTTCCCGATGGGATTTCATCCATTGATCAATACTTATCCTTACTCTGTTACTTCGGGATTTCAAGAGAGTCATTCCTCTTCACACAGGGTTGTTAAGACATGCACGTTCACGCACTTTTTATAGATTCTTGGTAAACCTTTCTAAGGAGGGAATCTTCGTGAAGAGGTCTTATTCCGGGGCATTCCTGGATACAGATAAGGGAAACAAATTTCCCGAGAATGGGCTGGATACCTGACTTAGTTCATCCTGGCATGCTTAGACTCATTTTTATTGACGTATGTCGTGCATGGCTTCCTCTATTACAAGCACATACCCATTAATTATTATCAAAACATTCACAGACATTCTTACACTAAAATCGTTCACAATCTCACAGTGCTGTGAGTATGTATATATATATATATATATATCAGTGTATGAATTTCAAGATGCAATACATAAAATACTTATCAGAAATAACACCAGAAGTGGGTTCAACTACTGAGAGGGGTGCTCGTTTCCACCCAACCGTAGGCTCAGCGACTCCCAACGGATTTACCACTAGCCACCCCCGAGCTGAGACCACGATGCTCCGAGACTGTGTCTCTCTGTCTGCCAGTGACCAGGAACGAAGGTTGCAATCCTTCCTCTTTGCTATCACTCACTCTGAGTAAAAACTGCCAGAGTTCCCGTAGTGTCTCCCCTTTCAATCGTCTCTGCCATACGCCTTATCCTCTCGCGAGGTTGCGTGTGGCACGATTACCCTCACGCTGATTAGGCCTGATGGCTCTACGGATGGGCGGTTCACCATCCCATCCCTCATCAAGCCATCCGCCTACCATCTTGCGAAGCATTGAATTTTCAGGGCCAGCGAGCCGCTTTTGGTTCTCCGGGCCAGTGGAGTCCAAATACGGTATTTAATTCTCGGTGGAAGTTAACGCCAACTTTTTAGGTGCCTTCCACCACCATCGTGGTCTCTTTTTTGCACATCCCCTCTCAGTAGTCCTATAATAAATTCAGAATGTTATTCACATTCATTGACCTCTTTCTGTAGGTCCATTTACATCACATGTTCATACTTATGAGTTTGCCATAGTCCTCGGCCAGTTTAGTTATATTTACAAACTGGGGGAAATAGGGTGTTACAATTCCCTCCCCCTTAAAATGGAACATCATCCTCGATGTTCTTAGCTACTGACATGAATTACATGTACAGAAGTAAAAAAAATTGGATATGCCTGTCTCATGGCATCCTCCATTTCCCATGTAGCCTCATCTGGGCCAAAATGTTTCCATTACACCTTGACTTGTGCAATGGTTCTGTTCCGGAGCTGGGTTTCCTTTCTGTCCAATATGCATTGGGGTTCTGGTAGAAATTCTCCCTCCGGTTGCACCTGGATCACAGACCAGTCAATTATATGATTAGCATCATGTACATACTTCTTCAATAATGAAACATGGAAAACATTATGTGCTTTTACTGTGGGAGGAAGTGCTAGCCGATAGGCTACAGGTCCCACTCTGTCTAGAACCTCAAAGGGTCCACAATACCGGGGTGCCAATTTGGCACAAGCTCCCATTTT
>SNQJ01S0007987.1:329678-340707 GCA_010110895.2 Picea sitchensis | reverse complement strand
ATATTAGTGTATGAATTTCAAGATGCAATACATAAAATACTTATCAAAAATAACACCAGAAGTGGGTGCAACTACTGAGAGGGGTGCTCGTTTCCACCCAACCATAGGCTCAACGACTCCCAATGGATTTACCACTAGCCACCCCTGAGATGAGACCACGATGCTCCAAGATTGTGTCTCTCTGTCTGCCAGTGACCAGGAGTGAAGGTTGTAATCCTTCCTCTCTGCTATCACTCACTCTGAGTAAAAACTGCCATAGTTCCCCTCATGTCTCCCCTTTCAATCGTCTCTGCCATATGCCTTATCCTCTCACGAGGTTGCGTGTGGCACGATTACCCTCGCGTCAATCAGGCCTGACGACTCTACGGATGGGCGGTTCACCATCCCATCCCTCATCAAGCCATCCACCTACCAGCCTGCGAAGCATTGAATTTCAGGGCCAGCGAGCCACTTTTGGTTCTCCGAGCCAGTGGAGTCTAAATACGGTATTTAATTCTCGGTGGAAGTTAACGCCACCTTTTCAGGTGCCTTCCACCACCATCGTGGTCTCTTTTCTGCACATCCCCTCTCAGTAGTCCTGTAATAAATTCAGAATGTCATTCACATTCATTGAACTCTTTCTGTAGGTCCATTTACATCACATGTTCATACTTATGAGTTTTCCATAGTCCTTAGCCAGTTTAGTTATATTTACAAACTGGGGGAAATAGGGTGTTACATCATCTCAGCAGAGCTCATCAAAAAGTTGGTATTGTCGACAACACCACACCCACAACCATACAACATTGGGTGGCTTCGCCAGGGATGAGATCTTCATGTCACCCAACAATTTCGATTGTCATACGACATCCATCCATTCAAGGATGAGGTATTATGTGATGTTTCTCCACTGGATGTCTTTAATGTTCTCTTGGGCCAACCATATATGTGGAAGCGCCATGTTGTTTATGAGTCTCGACCCTATAGTGTCATTGTTAGTATGAGGGGTCATCTCTATGGAATAACAAAGGTAGTTCCGACTATTTTCCCACCTAAAAAATACCACAAGGTAGTATCTCATACTACAAAATTCAACTTCCTCACAATCTGTTCAAAAGGTGCACATAAGGACACTGCAACCACTGTAGCCTTGGTACAAGCACCTTCTATCCAATATAAACATATCGACAATATTCCAACAATGCACAATGATTCTTTCTACACACAATCATCTCATGTAACCAAACTGGTTAAAATAGTCCAACCCTTCCAGTCGTAGGTTCATGACAACCATCAACAAGCTAAGAAACACAACTTCTCCAACAGGGCAAGAAGCTCACCGGGATTCAGATTCAACAAACGCTTCCCTCTCTCCCCTGGTAACTCAACACAATGGATACCATTTCTTCCTAAGGTGGGATGATTGATCCAGGTGCATATTGGTGGCCACCCACCTATTCCACGGGCTCAAAAAATAGTTTTCCATCTTGGCAGTTTTTCGACAGTTTTTTGGGTTCCAAACTTTCGGGGGCGTTTTGAAACCATAAATGATGTTTTTGTGGATTTGGGGCCTAGGTAAAAATTGTGGGAACTTACATGGGAAAGCTGAAAATTATTCTTCTCATTTAGACCTTTCCAATGGTGTATCGAGTGCCCCAAACAAAGATCGTATGAAAAAGTTATGCCCCCGAGAAGTTGACGTATCAACTACCCCATCAGGGCCCACAAACCTTTTGGATTTTCATCTTTTGGGGTTAGGGTTTTGGATTTTACTTATGTTAAAAATGACTTTGGAGCCTCATTGTAACAATCATCTTCTTGCGAGTGCGATTAGCTGTCACATCTCTTCTCAGAGATAAGCTGCGACCATTCTAGCGAGTCTTTCACTTTGTATTTTTACTGTCTTTGTACATTTTCACTCATTAATAGAAATTGTGTGTTAGTGTATATCTGTGCCTCTTGTTATATTTTTGATATATCTATGTTATATTATTTGTGCTCTTTCAATATCTCTGTATATTTCTGTGTTATATCTATGCTCTCATTTCGTGCCGAAAATAATCTGGATCACCCTATTTACACGCCAAACGATGCACTATGGTGCTCATTAATGAAAATATGAACAAAGGCTTTTAAAAATGGCCTCTAATCATAAAATAGACCTCAAATTCATACTCCTTGCAAGAAAACGAGAAAAATGAGTATAAAGTTTCCTAGGTGCAGTCATTATACCTCATGGCATGCATATCAAGACAACACCATACTTGTATCCTCTTCTTCCATACAAATCTATGTGTTCGTACCTCAGGGTCCATGCATGCATTTAACTTTGGATATTCTCAAGATATGCACCATCGATCCGTGTGAAAACATGGGAATTTGTGTCCATTATATAGGTCGTGGGCCCTTAAATCCCATCCGAAACTTAGGTAAACAATTTATTAATTAGTTGGGGTTGAATCCCATAATAATGGGTTCTGTTGGCATAATGGTTAAGGCGTTGGCGACGTATTTGGTAGGTCATGGGTTTGAGCCCCACCGACCTCCTTTCTTTTTCGTTGTTTTGTTATATGTTTTGTAACCATATAATATATATGGTATATGACACGAATTTTTGTTAACTCCCTGTGCGAATATAGGTCATGGTCACACATTTTATTACATATAACCAGGGTCAAGGGCTTAGGCCCTCGACCCTTTTATCGACGTTTGAAATTTTTACCAAAGTTAAATAGATGTGGCTCCATGTATTGTTAAGAACTAATATGATTGTGCAATGGTAACAGAGGTTGTGTAAGGCTTTGGGAGGTCACAGGTTCGATCCTCCGTTGAATCCCATAAAATTTTACATAACCCTAACCATTAGTGGCCAATGGGAGGTTTCCACATGGTGGCCTCTCATTGGTATATCCATGCCACATGTCAATAAATGATTAGTTCACCTATATGTACGGATGCCAACACACCAACCCAGTCAGCGTACAATCATGCAACCACGTGGAACCTTGGGGTGTGGCCACATGATCAAAGTATGACCTGTATGGTCATGCCACATGTCACCCTTATAGTGGTGACATGTGTCACCTTGACCCCTTTGACTTTTTCTTTTGACCTAGTTTACTTGAACTTTGACCGGACATATCTTTTTCATATGAACTCTACTTGAGGCGATTTTTGCACCGTTGGAAATATATCACCAAGCTCTATGCAACGATGGCATTTTATAGAGAATTTGGGATATTTAATATTTGATCTTTTGTGGATCCTCTTGGACCTATGTGAGTTTTTTGGATCCTCTTGGACCTCTGTGAGCATTCCTTAGATCCTCTTGGATCACACCTTCCTACTGAATAACTTTTGGACCTCCAAAAGTATAGATATTCAAAAACTTAATGAGGATAAATCTAACTCACTCTTCCATCTGACTGAAATGCTCTTATCTAGTAACTTAGTGATGAAGCTTCTTCACTCTTCCATCTTGTTGAATATTCTAGAACTCAATATTCATCTTGGATCTTTGATCTTAGGTATTAGATCAATGTTCTTATGTCTACTTCTGAAATATGGATCTGACTCTAGCCTATGGCATTGTCGCTAATATAGATATAGCTCTGGTTCTGGCTCATAGATTCCTTCATAACAAAAGTTTTGTTCACTAAATATCTGCAATACTTGAATAATGTATTCAACGTCCACTTCCATCTCTTATTATTCTAAAGATAGTCTATCTCAGCCAATATGAAACCAAGTCAAATGTTGATCTATGTCTTTCCCTTTGGACTCGATGTTCCTGTACTAATGATGTATCTGTAGGAGTCTTTGAATGAATTCCCTACCCATTACTTATCTCCTGCCTTGAAAAAAAGTAGATATGTACGGTAACCATATGTACTTGACTTGCTTCTTCTCAAGGTATACATATACATGAACATGACATAGTGTTTTTAAGATTCTTATAACATGCATCTTATTACAAATAATATTATTTCTCCTTTACCAGCTCTAGGAAGTTTACATTACTTCGATGCTCTTCCTACTTCTAATCTACATGCTCCAACTTCTTGCATTCTTCTATCCCTTTGCCTTTGGTTCTTCAGAATCAATAATGTTGACTTAGAAAATTTGATTCATATGTAGTCATTTAGTTTATAACAAGACAATACAATTGTCTATACTGTCATCGGAAGGCTTAGAAATATTTATAAGATCCCTCTCACTCCTTTAACAAATTGACCATATAGAAACACTTTTACAAGATTTCTCTCACTTCAAATAATATGTAAGGTGGCTATATAGAAATCCTTTTACAATATTCCTCTCACTCGTAACAACATATAATGTGGCAATATAGAAATTATCTTACAAAATTCCTCTCACTCTTAACAACATATAAGGTGGCAATATAGTAATTTTATAGAATTCTTCTCACTCGTATACTCTATAATGAGTGGCTTACAAGCCTTCTAAATAGACTTTAGGAGATATCTATATATGCATATCAACTTATATTTACAAATGTACATATTTACAATGAAATATTTTCCGATGGATTGTTTATTCATGGACTCATCCTCCCTTTAGTACTTGAAGGAGTCTCACAACTTCCTTTCTCTGAAAATGCCTCTGATGTTGATGTTGAATCTGGAATTGAATCTGATGCATAATATGATGTTGAATCAAAGAAACCATTAGACCAAACTATAGGTCTTCCTAGTAACCTACATAACCTCTTCTTGTGAACACCAAGAACTATTGTTGTGTCTAGAGAAACTTCCCTTGAATACAAAAGTACTTGGCCATTATGTAATGTGATTGCATAGCCTTCATATTCAAAATATACAACTAAGAGTAGGTTTAATTTCAAATCTGGAACATACAATATATGTTATATTCCCAGAAATCCTTCTGACTCGAACTGAAATCTTACATATCCATACCCTCTGATTGCTTGTCTGGTGTTAGTTCAAGATCCTACATAGAAATCTGTGTCGGAGTCTGAGAAATTCAGAAATACTGATCTCATCGCACTCATGTGGTGAGATGAACTATAGGTTTTCCTAGTAACCTATTTAACCTCTCCTTGCGAACACCAAGAACCATTTATGTGTCTATAACAACTTCCCTTGAATACACAAGTACTTGGCCATTCTGGAATGTGATTGCATAATATTCATCTTCAAAATATGCAACTGAGAGTAGGTTTACTTTCAAATATGGAACATACAACATATGTTCTATTCCAAGAAATCTTCCCGAGTCTAACTAGAATCTTACATATCCATACCCTCTTATTACTTGTTTGGTGTTAGTTCAAGATCCTACATAGAAATCTATGTCGGAATCTAAGAAAGTCATAAATACTGATCTCATCCTACTCATGTGGTGAGATGAGCCACTGTCCACAAACCATTCCTCGATGTCTTCATATATCACTTTATTAATACCAACCATTAGAAAGTATTATTTCTCAAATCCTTCAGTAAGACAATTAACTTCATTTGGGGTCGCTTCTTGTCTTCTTGTAAGTTCCTTTACATCTTTCCAGTTTTGCTTCAAACATTAGTGTGGGTAAAGTGTCCAAAATTTCTCAATATGATGTCCACTTTTACCAAAATAATAGAAAATTATTTTGTTCCCATCTTGGAACCAAGATCCCTTTTTGTCATTCCCCTTTTCCTTTGCTTTGAGAGATATCTTTACCTTTCTACTTCTTCTTGGAGGGATTTTCTTGCACAAAATGTCTTCTTTTACACTTCTCCATATCATGGTTATTAGTTCCACAGGAAGCACATAGATAGATAGACCATTTACCAGTGGGAAACGTCTTCATTCCCTCTTTAGAGTGCACACATTTCTTTGGAGATATCTTACACATGTTACCTTTCTTTGGATTGGAAGGTAAGATTGATTGCTTATGAAGGAACTCTTCATATGAATTTCTATTTTCTTCAGTCATCCTCGATCATTCTCCATCTTGACGAGAAAAATAATAATATGAGGAGTCATCCTTCTCGATAATGCTCTTTGAAAGAGATAGTCCCTTTTGCATTGTAGACTTTACATTCTCATCCTTCCAATCTTCATGGATTGATGTTGATAGTGCCAATACTTGATTCATGATCTGTAGCTTCCTTTCCAACTCATGAAAAATACCCTTATGAAATTCCTCATGTAATATCAGTCGATCTTGTAGCTTCTACTTCTCTTCCTCAAGAGTTTGCAACTGCATTCTCCTTCTGGATCTACCGATCAATATTCTTCTGCAGCCCAAACTTCATGAGAGATTTAATCATCTTTTCCCTCTTAATAAGAGTCTTCCAAAAACTTCACCAACTTAAGTCTTGGATCAACAAATTGCAAATTCACGTCAAAACTAGCTCTGATACCACTTGATCAGAAAATCCTTATATACCACTTAATTTGAAAATCCTTTATAATATACGTATAGGATCTAACTTGATTCAAAATAAATTCTTGATCGTGTTGAGGTGATTTGCAGAAAATGATGTTGTGCTCCTTATCCAAAAACTCATAAAATGATGATTAATTTTGCAGATTTATGAGATGAAATAGCAAAAAGTAAAAGAACTCAAATTACATATATTGATGACATATATTGCTTCATATTCAAGTCCCTTTAGACAATAAGATTATTCTTCACCATCTCAAAATTCCAAATTACATTACAACATGGACTTACAAAAAACCAATTTAATGGACTCTCTTTAATTATGCTACTCAAACCAAGAAAATGAGTTCACCATTGATTTCCTTGTGAAATTCTGAGAAATTTGAGTATAAATTTGACCAAATTTTGAGCAGGCTTAATTTCACCCTCTTTACATGCCAAACGATGCACTATGGTGCTCATTAATGGAAATATGGACTAAGACTTTTACAAATGACCTATGATCATAAAATAGACTTCAAATTCATACTCCTTGTGAGAAAACAAGAAAAATGAGTATAAATTTGCCTAGGTGCAGTCATTATACCTCATGGCATGCATATCGAGACAACACCATATTTGTCTCCTCTTTTTACATACAAATCTATGTGTTTGTACCTCAGGATCCATGCATGTTGTTATCACATAAATTTGTCAAAGACCGTATGTGTTTGTTGAGAAAACCCAAGTTTTCACCCATGCTTCGCCTCTCTCTTTTCTGCACACCATTCCTAGGTTTTTCCCCCCTTCTGATTGATAAATTCATTCCCCTTTCTGATCAATGATCTGGTTTTCCTTAGCGTCTTGTTTGACTGATCCTTGACTCAAGGTTTCTCTTTTTTCTTTAAAGGATGAATGCATATCGTGATTTTTGGTCCAAATTGTCGGTCATCTTATTTGCTATTGATTGAGCTCACATCGGGTCATCCAAGTCCTTTGTTTGTATAGCTAACATCCATGAGCACAAAGCGCAACTTTCAGAACAATCCATTTCGGGCTTGAAACACAAGAAACAAGTAGGTTCAGTTTTCAATGGAGGAGATCCCTTATGAATTTTAGTTTAGCGGCCCCCGGGTATTCATAATTATAAATTTGCGCGATTTTTGGCGTCAATCAGAAGCCCCAGGATTAAATATAAAGAAAAGGTTATGTCTGGTCCGTCAGATCTCATTGGGGAGAGATTGATGGTAGGGAAGCATTTCAGAAATTGGGACTCTAGAGGATTGTAAGAGTTATTCATCCAAAAAATTTTGAAGTCCCGAAACTTGAAGTAAATATGAGCCATCGATCAAGGGGACACGCGGTGCCAGATATGAGTTGTGGAAACATTTTCTGCAAGATTTTCTAGTTGAGGAGTGTGCCAAGGTCTTGAAGAGTCAAAGCCCAAACTCCAAAAATAATCGTGGGCCATTGATCTCGAACCAACGAGGACTGTTGATCTTGGAAACAGTATCACCAAAAGCCTCGAAGTACTAAAGGTCTCGAAGTAAATATCGGTCATCCAAATCAAGAGGCCATACGTCACCAGATCCCTCATTTCAGAAGATTTACTTCGAAGGATTGTGGGAGTTATGAATTGAAAGGTCCCGAAGAGCCGAAGCTTGAACTCCCGAAGTAATTGTGAGCCATTGATCTTTGCAGCAGGAAGCAGGGTCCATCCAAGAGCGACGCGTGGAAGCAAAAGTGGGGCTTTCCCAGATCATAGATTGTGATCAGATCAACGGATTGCGCATATTCAGCATGTCAAATTTGTGTGAGGATTAGTGGCTAGGCATAAGCCTCGGAGTTGCAGAGCAAGTGACACACATCCTTCTCCATCATATGGTCAATATCTACTTTGGGAATCTGGACTCCGGGAGTTTTAGCTCTTTCCCTCTCGCTTTCATCTAAATCATTTTCTCTCGAAGTCTTTGGATCGTTGTTGCATGTCCATCCAAATATAATAGTGGTAGTTTGCTTCAGAAATACGGGCTTCAGGAGTTTTAGCATCTCGACTCCTAGTTTCATCCGGAGCTTTTTCTCCCGGAGTTAAGAATCAAGTGCCGCATGTCCTCCTAAGGTCGACATTCGTCATTCTCTTCGGAGCTTCAACATTTGTTTCAGGTTGCCACGTCACTCCGGGCCCATAATTATGGCATCTCTACATGCATACCCCTCTCAAGCTCCGATGTCCAAAGTATGTGGAAGTTGTCAACGTAGACATGTGGAACCCTTATTAGTCATGACACCTGCATCCATATGGCAGTGATACGTGGCACTCAGTCCAGACACCTTTGGGCATTTCATACGCTTGTTTTCAAGTGACACGTGTCACCTCTCTTTTCATGACATGTCGACATAGTGACATCAAGCTACCACGTCAGATCATCCTCCGGGAAGTGTTCTTGTTTAGCGCCAAAATTAGCACCATCTCCCAACACGGTTAGAATGATCCTAAAATTGGCAAGCGGATAAGCTTCAATGGTGGCACTAAATTCAGCAGGAGTGACCAAATCGTAGATTGTGACTAGATAAATGGCCATGTTTCATTGCGGGGAAGCAACATGCTCGAATGATAAAATTCTTGAGCGGTCCTGCAATTCAAACCATGGTATAGTAAAAGAGCTACATGGTGGAAGGTGGTGAATTGCGGGCTCAAAAGTGGTGTGAATCCAAACCACCTTTGATGGCCCCGCAATCACGTGCTTATATAACATCTAATCCAAGAGCAGCACATGGCCGACCCCTAGGCATTAAGCCTTGTTGTGATCCTGAGAGAAGGAAGTTAATGAAAAAGGAATGGCGGTTGAAACCTCGACTCACTCCATAAATAAAAGGCATGGAAGGTATGGTCATGGAGACAAAACCATCAGCTCGAGGTACCCCTGTGGATGGATTTTCCTACAGGCCCATGCTGATATGAGCTCACGTCTGAAAAAAGGATGCATGCACAGTCTGACAGAAGAAGGTGCAGACTAAAGGTTTTGAATGGAATGGCCAGATCACACTCTTGGTAGTTGTGGAATAATCTGAGTATAAATAGATCAGTTCAAGATTTTTTTAAGGTTGTCAACTGGTTGAGAAGAGCTCCCTATTTTGTAATATTCTGATGCATGAGCTGTTCTCTGGTTATGTATCAAACTTGAGACTTTCGCATTAATAGAAGTCAACTTCTCTCATCTCTTTGTAAAAACTAGGCTAAAGCACTCGGGCATGGAGGATCCAGTCGAGGGTTGTAGTTCTATTGTAATGTAGGTTTGATTATAGTATTATTGTGACCACTTTTAGTCAAATTCCTTGTTATCCCATTCCCCCTTACGCTGAAAGGCTCGGGCATGGAGGATCCAGTCGAGTTTTTTTAGTTGCATGATAATGTAGGTTTGATTATTATGATGCTGTGACATATTTCAGTGTCTGAAACTTGAGTTCAAGAGTGATTTTCTTAGCTTCCTTGTTATCCCATTCCCCCTTATGTTGAAAGGCTTGGGCATGGAGGATCCATTCGAGTTGTTGTAGTTGCATGATAATGTAGGTTTGATTATTATGCTGCTGTGACATATTTCAGTGTCTGAAACTTGAGTTCAAGAGTGCTCTGCTCAACTTCCTTGTTATCCCATTCCCCCTTACATTGAAAGGCTCAGGCATGGAGGATCCAGTCAAGTTGTTGTAGTTGCATGATAATGTAGGTTTGATTATTATGCTGCTGTGACATATTTCATTGTATGAAACTTGAGTTCAAGAGTGCTCTTGAGCCTAAGTTTTTCTTCACCAAGCTGCTTGAAAGTCGGATTCCCATAGCAGTCTTGTTCACCTCTCTCACCAAGTCTTTCTTCTGCTCACACTTAAACTCAAATCATTGACTGAAGTTAATGAGGCCCTCACTTGCCTGTGCATTGCTTGTCCATTTTTTGTGTTAAAATCATTCTTGTACTGAGTTTTATCCATTTGACCTCCACTCATAAAACCAACATCCACCAAATATTTTGATGGGTACTTGGCTTATCCTCTTGCAATCTGAGGGTAAATATCAGTGCTAACATTTCATGGTGCCATTGTCGGGGAACGAATTCAATACATTTCCTTTGGATTGAATGACAAATAAATTCTGATTCTGAAGGTGCATCAGAAATCAGTACCTTGAAGATTGCAATGCACACATGGTGACTCTGTTTCAATTGTGGCTCCTAAAGGTAGACACATGAGGTATACTCCATAGATGCATCTAGCAACACCTAAATCTGACCCAAAGAATATTATCAAGAAAGGAAAGGCCTCTCAAGAAGGATTTTCAGCTGTTGTACTAGGTGACTCTAGTGATTTACATGATTCTTCTTTTAAAACTCTAGTAGCTGTATCTAATTCTCCTTTTATATCATCTGTTGGATTTTCCAGAAGTTTAAATTTTGGAAGATTTCCTGCTGAACTTCTCCCTTCTAGTCTTGTTAGCAACATTTCTTGTAAAAGGGGAAAAATGTGAAGAGGCGGGTAAAAACCCACTTACCCTAAGATCGGTGCATGACTGGGCCTGTGGTTAAGAAGCGAGTAGATCTGAGCGGCGGGGATCTACGCGGCTAGATCTACAGTCAGGAGAGGATTTCAGAGCCCCCCCACCATTCTACCTTT
>SNQJ01S0007987.1:311417-329654 GCA_010110895.2 Picea sitchensis | reverse complement strand
CCCCAACGACCGCGATCAGAGTGCCTAGATCGACGACTGAGGCTTCATTCCAGAACCCCCTTGCCTTTCTGGCTTTAATCGGGGGGGGAGGTCCGGAATGATGTGATATTAATGTGGGGCCCCCTTCCTGATGTGTCACCTTCTATACCATCCCTCCCCCCCTGTTAACGTGGCGAATCCTCCTTGCGTCTGCCCCCACTTCTTCTGAATCACTTACCTCTTCCCTCTTCCCCTGTCCCCTGTCCACTCACCCTCATTGTATGTGTCTCTCCCCCCAGTCACCTCCACCTCAGCATTGTCCACCATTCACTTGTACCCCCGTGCTTCATGGTTCTCCCACCTATGTCCTATCCATACCCCGTGGCATTCCTCATCCGATGTCACAAATCCTGTTTATTCACCATCACCCCCGTCATACCCTCATTTATGTCTTCCATAGGGGTCCCCGCGCAATAGTCCAATGAAGCATCATCCAAAGGAGGACTGTTCATTTGATCTAGGTGGCACCATTAGGAGACCACCATGTCCCAGAAGACAGAGTTGACCAAGGTTGTCCCAAGTCCCAAGGAAGCAGTTATTGAGGCAGTTGGTGGTAGTTAGATATTGTCTCCGCCATAAATGGAAAGTCCGACGATGAATTAAAAGCACGTCGGTTCATCCAGTGGACTATCAGGAGTTCGATTGTGTCTGTCATAGGTGCACAATCATTCAGAGACTGCATGTGCAGAGTGTCAGTGGACATGCAAACACAATTTTTTTAATACAGTGTCTCGATTTTGCTATTGTGTTTTTCTTTGAGTATATATAGGCAATTTTTCCATTTTGTAATGGATCGATGGTAGAGCGAAGCTCCCGATTGTAAAGTTTTAGCAGACGTCTCTAGTTCTCTGGTTATGCATATGTATGTAATATTTCTTGTTTAATGACATACAATTTTCTTACCCCATCTAGTTTTCATCTCATACTGAGGGAGTTCATGATTTATTGATTCACATGAATTATTGCAACTATGTTATGAGAAAGGATTTGTTGTCGCATTGTTGTATTCTCCGGTTTTCTGCGTTTGAATGTAAGAAGATCTTGTGTTTAGATGTTTTCTCCTACAGTCTATTAGAAACCTGATGTTTATGATAGACCTTTGCATTTCTCTCATACAAGTCTTCCTCCTATTCACCCTTACTACAACTCATTGTCTAAAGTTTGATTAAGACCTCACTTACCCATGCATACTTGGCCTAGTTTAAGAGTTATAAAAATATTGTTTTGAGTTAACTTCCATTCAATCACCCCTTTCATAAACAAATCGTGACATAAAATGATGGGCGTCGAGCTCTGCTCCTGCTGCAATCCAGGAGTGACTTCCATCACCAACATTTCTGGCGCCATTGCTAGGGATAGAGTTGAAAATATTCCCTGGGATTGAACAACATTGAGCTTCTGATTCTGAAGGTGCATCATGCATCAGAGCCCTTGAATATTGCTACTGTGCACCTGGCGACTCCATTGTGACGACTCCACTGCGGTGAACCTGTTGTGATTTGTTGTGGCTTCCAGTGGCAAACACACGCAGTCCCATCCTCAGTTGCCTCTAGCCACACCTGAAGTGGATCCAGAGGTGATCATCAAAAAAGGGAAGGCCTCTCAAGGAGAAAGCTTCACCACTGAGCCAGGTAATTTGCCACCTCCTTCCATAAAAACTCCATTTTCTTATTCTCAGCTTCCTAGCAAACCTGTTTCTGAGGTTTCCCATTTTCTGAATTTCGGGAGTGTTCCTGCTGAGTTTTCCCCTCCTGGTCTAGCATTAGAAGGAGAAATCCTTGTCACTCCCCTCTCCCACAAAGCTATACCTTGGCGCAGACCCCAGACCTAAGAAGATTTCACCACCCCTCCTCTTGTTACTATTACTGCACAGAGAGGAGCATCTTCCCATTCAGGTCCCTTAGCTCTCTTTTTGTATTCCCCATTGTTTCCCTTTCCTCCACGAAGCTCATTTCCAGTATCCCCTGTTCACACCCCTTCTCCTCCGAGTTCTCCTTCACTTAATATTCCCATGGTAGGAGTAAATCCCCCTATGACCAGAATGGAGGCTATTATAGCCGCTAGGTATGCTCCCCTTGTGTTACCTCATCCTCTTAATGCCCTCCTAGCAGATGGTTACCTCAAGTAGCTACCCAAGTTTACAGGCGAGGGGGAAATAACTACAGAAGAACACCTATAAGCCTTTTACAGTTTTACAGATGATAATGTTATCATGCATGCAGACGTATGGATGAGGATTTTTGTCCATAGTCTTCAAGGTGAGGCTAGAAAATGGTTTAAGGCCCTGCCTCCTGGATCTATTGATGGGATTGAAGCTTTGAATAATGCCTTTTTGAGACAGTGGGGAGATA
Organism: Picea sitchensis; assembly: GCA_010110895.2. Classification (NCBI taxonomy): domain Eukaryota; kingdom Viridiplantae; phylum Streptophyta; class Pinopsida; order Pinales; family Pinaceae; genus Picea; species Picea sitchensis. The sequence continues at coordinate 327,264 of SNQJ01S0007987.1, read as the reverse complement.
AAAAAGACTTCATGTATTACATGATAGAGTTTGGGTCTTTGAATAGAAAAGAAGGAGAGTCTGTCTCTGACTTCTCCAAGAGATGAAATAAAATGTACAATAAAATCCCTGCTGAGATAAAACCCTCCGAAGCCTCTGCAAAGATCACTTATGCTAGCACCTTTGATCCCGATTTCCACCTCCTGTTGAGGGAAAGAAGAGCCACTACTCTGGCCCACATGTAGGATGCAAACGTGGAGGTGGAATCTAACATATTGGCTGTTGACCGACTCAGGAACACTGCTGATAGAAACATATCCAGGAAGAGGCCTGAAGTCTCCCCATCTAATTCCTCTCCCCCGCCCCTTCAGACAGATGAGACAACTAAAGTGATAAAATCACTTTTTTCCAGGATGGAAAGGTGGGAGTTAGAAGGGAAGCCCATGTACAAAAATCCCCAGAATGCTAATAGTAGAGGTTTCAGGAGATCTAATAACAATGTGCCTCAGGCTTTCCCAAGGGAACAAAGGGGGAAAGACAGAGAAGATCAAAGGATTCAAACCCCCCTCCAAAATAATCTAGTTGCTCATGAAGAAGGAGAGGAGATAGATGAGATTGACCTCGAAATTCACTGTATTGAAGAAACTTCCCCTTTTCCCCATTTGACTCAGTCTGCATATGAAGAATCCATTATGAACATTCAAATCAATGAGTTAGGTAAAGGAGAAAAGTCCAACAACACCTCTAGCAAATACCCTCTCAGGTCAAAGAAGAAAGAAGGAAACTTTGATAGCCAAGATTAGCCCCTCATAGCAGAAAAGCCTACTAAATCCGTAGCAACCACTACTAAAGAAAAGAAAACTCAGAATACTTCGCCAACAGTCAAATAACTTGTCTTTGAGGTAAGGGAAGCTCCTAAGCCTATTTCCTCCTTTAATTTTGAGCATGAAGTTCAAAAGATCAGAATTCTCGTCCCCCTCTCAGAGCTAGTTAAAAATGAAGACTTCAAAAGGTCCCTCTCCAAACTGCTACAATCTGAGTCCCCCCAGCCTTCCTCTGACTCAGTGAACCTTCAAGATGAAAATCCAGCAGTCATCCTAGGTCCCATGGTGGAAGATAGAGATGATTCATCCCCTCCCTTCTACACCTCCCTGAACATACATGATAAAGTGTTGCATAATTGCCTCATGGATTCAAGAGCTTCCCATAACCTTATGCCCAAAATAGTCATGGAAGAATTGGGACTGGAAGTGACAAAGGATTATCATGATTTGTACTCTTTTGATTCAAGGAGGGTGCAATGCTATGGAGTCATCAAAGACTTGGTGGTCTCTTTATTTCAGCTACCAATGAAGAGTGTGGTCATGGATATTGTGGTAGCAGATGTTCCCCCCAAGTTTGGCATGTTGTTGTCTAGGTCTTGGATTAAAAGACTTGGAGGAACATTATAGATGGATCTCACATATGCCACCATTCCAGTATTTGGGGGGGAACACAAGAGGTTTTACAGAGAAGCTCATCTAGCCTATATTGTCAGTGATGAAGCAAACCCCACCAATCATCCCATCTTTGCACTTGACACTGATTTGGGGTCTAGTTTGTTGCAGGTCACTGAAACTCTTGATGCCCCTTTACAGATCAGAAAGCAACCCATTCTTAATTAGAATATACCTCCTTTGACCACCTCTGTTTGGAAGATGTTCTTTGATGGAGCTTCTTCCAGTATAAGTGCTGGCTCTGGAGTAGTTTTCATATCGCCTTGTCAAGAGACCATGTCCCTGTCATACAAGTTGGAATTTGAAACCACCAACAATGTGGCAGAATACGAAGCTCTTGTTCTGGGTATGAAGGCTGCAAAAGAAATGGGGATAAGGGAGATGGCATTGTTCGAAGATGCTGAATTGATAATCCAACAGGTCAGGAATGTTTATCGGGCCAAGCATCCTTGGCTCAGAAGTTACAGAAATGAGGTATGGGACCTGATTGATAATTTCTTCTCGGCTTCAACATTTATTTTATCCCAAGGGAGGATAATGCTTCGGCCGATTCCTTAGTTTTATCAGCTAGTCTGTTCAAAATCCCTCTGCCACTGAATATCACATGTGGGGTCGAGATAAGATATAGGCCATCCATCCCGGACAATATAAAGCATTGGAAGGTATTCGAAGACAATCTTGAAATCGAAAAAATTCTTCAGTCTGTCTATGATTTTTCTGCATTACACATTGATCAGGACCCTGATCTCGAAGGAGACCCTCACTCTGAGGTATTCTTAAATAAAATTGTTAATCACCATATTGTCCAGCTGCCCAACAATCTCATCCCAAGGTGACTAGTCCCTTTAGAAAGATTGTTTGATGGGAATGATGTGGCAGTAAAAGGTAATGTTTCGGGAGGAGATGTTGATTTATCTAAGTGAAAAATTGGCACACAAGAAGAGCCTAAACTTGTTAATTTGTCAAGAAACCTGACAAATGAAAAGAGGGCAGAATATACTGAGTTATTAAAGGAATTCCCTGATGTGTTTGCATGGGCCTATGAATACCTCAAGACATATGACACATCTGTCATTGAACACAAGATCCCACTGAAGGAAGAAGCCAAACCATTCAGGAAGAAGTTGAGATAGATAAATCCCATGTTGTTTCCCGTCATGGAGAGAGAAGTGAAGAAATTTTTAGATGCCCGAATCATTGTCCCTTTGAGATATTCTGAATGGGTGACCAACTTGGTCCCGGTGAGGAATAAAAGTGGTGAAATCAGACTCTATGTTGATTTCAGGAACCTGAACAGGAGCTCAAGGAAAGATAATTATCCCCTGCCCAACATGGAGCACATATTGCAGAGGGTAATTGGTGCATCTAGGATATCCATGATTGATGGTTTCTCTGGTTATAACCAGATATTATTCATGCTCGAGGATAGAGAAAAAACGACCTTCACCACTCCATGGGGCACATTCATGTATGCCAAAATGCCTTTTGGATTGATGAATGCAGGAGAAACATTTCAGTGAGCCATGGATATAGCCTTCATTGGGGAGAAATATAAGTTTGTGGTGATCTATCTGGATGACATCACTGTCTTCTCCAGGTCAGAAAAAGAGCACTGCTGTCATCTGAGAATTTTTTTTTTGAAGTGTCGGAGGTTTGGCCTATCCTTAAACCCCGAGAAATATTTGTTTGCTATGAAGAAGGGGAAATTGTTAGGTCATATAGTATCAGCAAAAGGAGTAAGAATTGATCCCAACAGGGTAGAAGCAATTCAAACCCTATCACTTCCCTGGTCTAGAAAGGAAGTTCAAGCTTTTTTAGGGAAGATTAACTTTCTGAGGAGGTTTGTCTCAAATTTTGCTGAGTTGGTGAAACACATCACAACCATGCTCAAGAAAGAAAATGAAGTTAAATGGACTGCTGAACCTAGGGAATATTTTATCCAAATAAAGAAGGCATTGACTGAGGCACTTGTGTTGATCAGTCCTGATTATTCCAAGGATTTCCTGATTTTTTCTTTTGCTTCTTTTGATACAGTAGCAACGGTCTTGTTGTAGAAAAATGAGGAAGGGCGAGAACAACCCATTTCATTCTTTAGCAGGGCATTGAGAGATACAGAGGTCTGGTACAAGATCATGGAGAAGTAGGCCTACGCCTTGGTGAAATATCTCAAAGCCTTCAGAGTCTATGTCTTAAAATCAAGGGTCACTACATACGTTGCTTCAACCTCTGTGAAGGACATTCTTATACAGCCTGACATAGATGGGCGAAGAGGAAATTGGATTGCCAAGATCTTGGAGTTTGATCTGGAGATTAAGCCCACCGAGTTGATAAAGGGGTAGGGTTTAGCCAAGCTGCTGGCTGAATCCAATTGCGAGGCCTTGGGGATTAGCTTCATCAACGTCTGTTCAAAAAATCAGCAAGCTGAGTCATCTAGCAAGAGTTTTCAGGGTGACTTGTCACTAGAAGAATGCACCTGGTATAGAGATATTTTGTATTTTCTGCAAGAATTGGGGCCTCCTGATGGAATTGGAAAGACCAAGGCAAGATATTTAAAGCTTAAGGTGGTCATATATTGCCTCATTGACTGAGATTTATATTGGAAAGACCCTCTAGGGGTATTTTTAAGGTGCCTGAATCCACAAGAATCTCAGAAAGTTATGTTTGATTTCCATAGTGGCCTTTGTGGGGGTCATCATTTCTAGAAGACCACTGCTCACAAAATCCTCAGGGCTTGGTATTACTGGCCCACTTTATTCGCTGATGTCTACAGAGGAATCAGAGCTTGCATCAAATGCCAAAAGTTCTTAGGAAAGCAGCAGCTCAAATCTCTGCCACTAAATCCTATAGTAGTTTCGGCACCCTTTCAGTAGTGGGGATTGGACTTCATTGGAGAAATTCATCCCCCCTCAAGCGGCCAACACAGATGGATCCTAACTGCGACAGACTATTTCACCAAGTGGATAGAAGCTTCCCCCACTAGGAGAACTTCTCACAAAGTAATTATCAGCTTCCTAGAGGACATCATAGCCAGATTTGGCTGCCCTAGCAGAATTGTCACCAATAATGTTGCCTCTTTTAGGTCTGAGCCTCTGGTTAAGTTCTATGAACAGTTTGAGATTTCACTAGTTCACTCCACTCCTTATTATCCTCAAGGAAATGGACTGGCAGAGTCTTTCAATAAAGGACTGATCAAGCTCATTAAAATATTATTGGAAGACAATAAAAGGGCTTGGGATTCAAAACTCAAATTCTATCTATGGGCTAATCGAGTGACCACAAAGTAGTCCCTGAACACCTCACCTTTCCAACTTGTTTATGGGACAGAGGTTGTTTTTCCTACTCAACTCGCTTTATCTATGGCGAAATTATTTCAGGACCTTGAAGGAGAACCAGACCATATGGTCAGAAGAATTCATCAAATGGTGGAAGTGCAGTAGATCAGGGAGCAGGTAATGAACAGGGCCTACAGTCATAAACAGAAGATCAAGCAAGCCTTTGACAGGAAGAACAGGAAGAAAGATTTTGAGCTGGGTGATCTGGTGCTCAAGTGGGATGCACCCAGGTAGGATAGAGGAAAACACAATAAGTTTGACACCCTTTGGATTGGGCCTTTCAAAATCTCTGAAGTATTCTCAAACAACACTTACAAATTGCAGGATTTGGAAGGTAAAGAAGTTTTTAATGGCCCAATAAATGGGCATTTCTTGAAAAAATGTTTTTTCTGAGCCGGAGATGGCTCCTTTGTTTTTGTAAATATTGTTTTCTATTTTCGGCTTAATAAATGACTCCATAGCCCAACAACAAGACACTGAAGCTCCATAATGAGTTCTTAGAGCATCACAGGGATGACTCTATCCCCCATGGAGCCTAATGTTAGCAAAAATTTCTTGTAAAGGGGGAAAAATGTGAAGAGGCGGGTAAAAACCCACTTACCCTAAGATCGGGGCACGCATGCGCCTGTGGTTAAACAATGAGCAGATCTGAGTGGAGAGGATCTATGCACCCAGATCTATGGTCAGGAGTGGATTCCGGAGCCCCCTCGCCATTCTACCTTTGAGCGGAGGGAGGGGGGGGGTCCGGAATCGGGTGCGCACCTCCCCAACGGTCGTGATCAGAGCACCTAGATTGATGGCTGAGGATTCATTTTGGACCCCCATTTCCTTTCTAGCTTTAATCGGGGGGGGGGGGTCTAGAATAATGTGATATTAATGTGGGCCTCCCTTCCTGACGTGTCACCTTCTGTACCGTCCCCCCCCTGTTAACATGGCAAATCCTCCTTGCATCTACCCCCACTTCTTCTGAATCACTTACCGTCCCCCTCTTCCCCTGTCACCTGTCCACTCACCCTCATGGTATGTGTCTCTCCCCCTAGTCACCTCCACCTTAGCACCNTGGCTGAGGATTCATTTTGGACCCCCATTTCCTTTCTAGCTTTAATCGGGGGGGGGGGGTCTAGAATAATGTGATATTAATGTGGGCCTCCCTTCCTGACGTGTCACCTTCTGTACCGTCCCCCCCCCTGTTAACATGGCAAATCCTCCTTGCATCTACCCCCACTTCTTCTGAATCACTTACCGTCCCCCTCTTCCCCTGTCACCTGTCCACTCACCCTCATGGTATGTGTCTCTCCCCCTAGTCACCTCCACCTTAGCACCGTCCACCATTCACTTGTACCCCTGCGCTCCATGTTTCTCCCACCTGTGTCCTATCCATACCCCATGGCATTCCTCATCCAATGTCACAACTCCTGTTTATTCACCATCACCCCCATCATACCCTCATCCATGTCTACCATAGGGGTCCCCGCACAACAGTCTATTGAAGGATCATCCAAAGGAGGATTGTTCAGCTGATCTAGGTGGCACCATTAGGAGACCGCCACATCCCAAAATACAGAGTTGACCGATGTCGTCCTCAGTCCCAAGGAAGAAGTTATTGAGGTAGTTGGTGGTAGTTAGATATCATCTCCTCCATAAATGGAAAGTCCGATGATGAATTAAAAGCACATCGGTTCATCCACTAGACTATCAGGAGTTCGATTGCATCTGTCATAGGTGCACAATCGTTCAGAGACTGCATGTGCAGAGTGTCAATGGACATGCAGACACAATGTTTTTAATACAGTGTCTCGGTTTCGCTGTTGTGTTTTTCTTTGAGTATATATAGGCAATTTTGCCATTTTGTAATGGATCGATGGTAGAGCGAAGCTCCTGATTGTAAATTTTTAGAAGACATCTCTAGTTCTCTGGTTATGCATCTGTATGTAAGATTTATTGTTTAATGACAGACAATTTTCTCACCCCATCTAGTTTTCATCTCATACTAAGGGAGTTCATGATTGATTGATTCACATGAATTATTGCAACTATGTTATGATAAAGGATTTATTGTCGCATTGTTGTATTGTCTGGTTTTCTGCATTTGAATGTAAGAAGATCTTGCGTTTAGATGTTTTCTCCTACAGTCTATTAGAAACCTGATGTTTACGACAAACCTTTGCATTTCTCTCATAAAAGTCTTCCTCCTATTCACCCTTACTACAACTCACTGTTTGAAGTTTGATTAAGACCTCACTTACCCATGCATACTTGGCCTAGTTTTAGAGTTAGAACAATATTGTTTTGAGTTAACTTCCATTCGATCACCCCTTTCATAAACAAATCGTGACATAAACTGATGGGCATTGGGCTCTGCTCTTGCTGTAATCTAGGAGTGACTTCCGTCACCAACAATTCTTCAATTGGAAGGAGAAAGTTTTGAAACTCATGTTTACCCTGCTATTGTAAAGTGGTTTAGACCGAGAAGCTTAAAATATTTTCCCACTTTGGGCTTTCCTACTCCTCATCCTATTAAATTTGTTGTATCCAAAGAGGGGGAAACTTCTTTTCCTTTGAACCCTATATCATTCTTGACCAATACTCAATCATTTCCCATTTCCCCCAGAAACACAACTGCATTCGTACCTGTCCCAACTCCATCTCCACCTGGTTCTCCTACAGTTCACATCCCAATGGAAGATGCTAATCCTCCCAGAAACAAGATGGTTGACATAGTGGCTACTAGATATGCCCCTCTTGTTTTACCTCAACCTATGAATGCTCTCTGTGTTGGAGACTACCTTAAGTACATGCCTAAGTTCACAAAGGAGGAATACATTACCGCAGAAGAACACCTTTCATATTTTTATAGTTATGCAGATAATCAAAACATTGCAGATGAAGATGTCTGGATGAGATTTTTTGTACAGAGCCTTGATGGTGAGGCTAGGAAATGGTTCAAGGGATTACATATTGGATCTATTGGTGGGATTGAGGCTATGGATGATTCATTCTTAAGACATTGGGGGGATAAAAAATATTTCCTTTATTATATTACAAAATTTGTTGCACTTAAGAGAGAATAAGGGGAATTTGTTTCAAACTTATCGAAGATATTTAATAAGATGTACAATAAGATTCCCACTAAAATTAATCCTACATAAACCTCTAACAAGATTACTTATGCTAGAGCCTTTGATCCTAAGTTTTGCCTCCTATTGAGAGAAAGAAGAGCTACCTCCTTGGCTCATATGCAAGATGCAACCCTTGAAGTAGAATCCAATATATTGGCAGTTGAAAAAATTAGGAGTAAGGTTGATAGAGACATAAGAAAGGGTAGGTTTAAAGCGTCAACCTTTGTTTCCTCTGCTTCCCACCCTCAAGTGGATGAATTGACAAAACTGGTAAAATCGCTTTCTATGGAAATGGAGAAATTGAAATGTAAGGAAGGTAGAGCTATAGGAACCCCCAAAATGTTGATAATAGGGGAAATTTCAGAAGACCAAATAATGCCCGTCATATCATCCAAAGAGATCAAAGAAACAAGGGTAGGGACGATAAAAAAGTCCAAGCCCCTCTCCAAAATAACTTGGTTATTGATCAAGAAGGAGAAGAAGAATATGTTTATATTGAAATCCATTGTCTTGGTGACACCTCCTCATCTCCTCATTTAACCCAGTCCGCATATGAAGAGTACCTCATGGATAGCCAACTAAATGAGTTGAACAAAGGGGAAAGGAACAATGGCAATCCAAATATATACAACCTCAAGTCCAAGAATAAAGAAGGAAATCCTGACATTCCTGATCAACCTACTAGAGCAGAGAATCCTACTAAGAGTGGGGAAACTAGTAAAAAAGAAAAAGAGGCACAAAACCCCCAACCAGTGGTTAAGATCCCTACCCCAAAATTCAAGGATATTCTAAAGGCTCCCTCCTCTTTTAGCTATGAGAATGAGATTCAAAATATTAAAATCCCTGTACCTTTCTTGGAGCTAGTTAAAATTGAGGATTTCAAAAGATACCTCTCCAAAGTGCTGCAGCCTGAGCCTTCATCTTATTCCACAGATTCAATCAATATCCAAGATGAAAATCCTGTTGTCATACTGGGACCTTTGGTGGAGGATAGAGATGACTTCTCCCCTCCTTTCTATACCTCATTGAACATCCATGAGAATGTGCTACACAACTGCTTGATGGATTTAGGGGCATCTCACAATCTCATGCTTAAGATTATCACAGAGGAGCTCGGATTGGAGGTTACAAAAAAGTACCATGACCTATACTCATTTGATTCCAGTAAGGTGAAGTGCCTTGGGGTTATCAAAGACTTGGTTGTTTCCTTGTTCCAGTTGCCAATGAAAAGTGTTGTCATGGATATTGTGGTTGCTGATGTCCCCCCTAAGTTTGGGATGCTCTTGTCTAGATATTGGATTAAAATACTTGGGGGCACGTTGCAGATGGATCTTTCATATGCCACTATTCTTGTGTTTGGGGGAGAGCATAGAAGGCTTTACAAGGAAGCTCAACTTTCTTACATTATCAGTGATGAAGCAAATCTGACCAACCACCCCATTTTTGTAGTAGACATTGATCTAGGAACCAGTATGTAAAAACTCACTGATGGACCTGAAGAACCTATTGAAATCAGAAAGCAACCCATCACCTCTTGTGAATCTCCCCCTCCCAATATCTCTGTTTGGAAAATGTTTTTTGATGGAGCCTCTTATAGGGATAGTGTTGGGGCTAGGGTAGTTTTCATTTCCCCTACCCAAGAGACCGTAGCTTTGTCTTTTAAGCTTGAATTTGAAACAACAAACAATGTGGCAGAATATGAGTCACTTGTTTTGGGTTTAAGAGTTGCCAAAGATATGAAGATTGAGGAGCTAGTAGTATTCGACGATGTTGAGTTAATTGTACATCAGATCAGAAATCTCTATCATTCTAAGCACCTAAGGTTAAGGGCCTACATAAACAAACTCTAGGATCTTATTGACAATTTCTTATTGGATTTTAATATCTCTTTTGTTCCAAGAGAGGAGAATATTGTGGCAGATTCCTTGGTTGTTTCAACAAGTAATTTCAGGGTTCCTTTCCCCCCTAAACTCAAGTATTATGTGGAGGTAAAATATAGGCCCTCTATTCCTGACAATGTCAAACATTGGAAGGTTTTTTAGGATGATCTTGAGATAAAAAGGTTTCTTGAGATTGTGGATGAATTTTCTGATTTTCATACTGATCTGGATTAGGATTCTGAAGAATGCCTTCATGCTGATGTTTTTCTTAATAAAATTACTGACCATCATATTGTTCAGTTGTTGAGTAACCATATTCCAAAGGGACTAGTCCCTTTGGAGAGGTTGTTTGACAGAAATGATGTTGCTGTAAAGAATAAAGGTTTGACTAAATATGTTGATGTGACTGAATGCAATTTGGGAACAGAGGAAGACCCAAAATATGTCAAATTGTCTAGTTGTTTGTTAAAGGAGCACAAGACTGAATATGTCAAGCTTCTGAAGGAATTTGCTGACGTGTTTTCCTGGAAATATCAATATTTGAGAACATATGACACCAACATCATTGAACACAAAATCCCTTTGAAAGAAGATACCAAACCTTTTAGGAAGAAAATTAGATAGATAAATCCCATGTTGCTGCCTATTATGGAAAAATAAGTGAAAAAGTTGTTGGATGCACAAATCATCATCCCCTTGAGATTTTCAAAATGGGTGGCCAATTTGGTGCCTGTGAGGAAGAAGAATGGTGAAATCAAATTATGTGTAGACTTCAAGAATTTGAATAGGAGCTCCAAAAAGGACAACTACCCCTTGCCAAAGATGGAGCACATTTTACAGAAAGTGACTGGTTCATCGATGATGTTTATGATTGATGGCTTCTCTGGCTACAATCATATCTTTGTCCTGCTTGAAGATAGAGAGAAGACAACTTTCACTACTCCTTGGAGCACATTCATGTATTCTAAAATTCCCTTTGGATTGATGAATGCAGGAGCAACGTTCCAACAAGCCATGGACATTGCCTTCATTGGTGAAAAGGACATATTTGTAGTCATCTATCTGGATGAAATTATAGTATTCTCAAGGTCTGATAAAGAGCATTGTCATCACCTAAAGAAAGTCTTCTTGAAGTGCAGAAGGTTTGGTCTCTCCCTCAATCCTAAGAAATCTTTATTTTCTATGAAAGAGGGAAAATTGTTGGGGAATATTGTGTCGGCTGAAGGGGTGAGAATTGATCCAAGTAGGGTAGAGGCCATCCAGACCTTATTGTTATCACTGAAATTTCGTCAGCACATGGTTACAAGAACTCAGCATTGTCAAATAGTGATGAAGTCATTCATGGACTTGAATTAATTCCATAGCATTCAACAAAGGTAAAAAACTATACAAAGTAGTGAAAAATTGAAGAGCGCTTTGCAGACATTGGACGCGCGTGCACATGCACGTAACATGAACATATAAAGCACACACAGGTGCACGATGCGTAGCTGTTAGCACAAAAATCCCTGCACCTGCTAAACGATGCATTTATTGAAGTGGTCGGCCTCCCAAACACTTATGGATCAGCTCCCAAGCCAATTTGACCCTCAAATCTGAGCTGAATTCGAATGGTGGGCTGGTCAAAGACCTAATAATGCCCTATATGGTCTCTTTTCACACTACAAAGCAGTTAAACAAAAGCCCAAAGCAATGCTATAAAAATCCATGAATGCACCTCATTTTCTCAAGGAATTAAAAGTAATGTTATGTTGCCTAGATTGTTTTAAGGACTCCATCCTTGACAAGAACACATTGGCACCATTTCATTGAGAAATCCACCTCTCCATTGAGTGGATTTGCAAGGAGTTCTTTCACCACCATTTTCATTTTCTTGTTGTAAGGAGAGCAAGCTTGTGAGGGTCCAAGATCCTTTCCTTGGAGGAAGAAGGGACTCATAGTCCCCTTTCTTCTTGGTGCTTTGATTTCATCAATAGATCAGCCTAAAAACATTGGTGACATGGGTCTTTTTGTTCTTGTTATCTCTATGTCCCTATGCTTATGATTTTAGTTTTTATTAGTTTAATTTTTAATCTTAGTTTTTGTTTTTGTTTCTCTAACTCTTTTCTCTACAGCTGTCCTACCTAGCAGACCCAACTAGGCTTGAAAGCACCTCTTATTTTCTCACCAAGGTGACAAAAAAGGTGCAATAGATTGGTGACTCCACTGGGGAAAGGTATCAAATTCCTACCTCATTTGGGTTTATTTTGCTCTTCTTTTAGTTTGTTTAACTTGCAGGTGCACTAACCGGCCTCTGCCGACCTGCCAACCATCCAATTCAGAGGAAAATTGAGAGAAATCTGTCCGGATTTTTCTTTCTCAGCCGTTTTTCACAGGTGCACGGGTATTCTACCCCACAGACATGCTTCGTGCGCGCATGCGCTTAAGTGACAACCTTTCTCTGCGCGCATGCGCTTTTGGACCTATCTCTGTTCACACGCCTACGCTCTATGCGCCTCTGTCTTCACTAGGGGCCACACATCTAAGCTAAAGTTCACATTGTAATTTGTTGGGATGTGGGGAAGGCCATTTGCCTTCTTAGAAATGATGTCAAGCATGCTCTAAACACTGCACCACACTTAGTCCCCTCATCATATAAAGGGGTTAGTCAAACACACATAGGCACTTAGGAGGATAAAAATCAATTTCCCTATTTGCTTTTTGCCACATGGATGGCTTGTTTTGATTTACAATCTAAGGTGAAAATCAATTTTAATCACATCTAAACTTACATTGGGACTAGAAGTTGAATTACAATCTCTTAGTATGCTCTTCTCTCGCACATTCAAGTGACCTTGAGAATCAGAAAATGATTGTGAAATAATTTCATCTCCCTTAAACAAAGTTTAAAACCTTTAGGAGAGGACAACGACCCTTCTTGGGACCCCTCTTAGTTTTCTTTTTCAAATGCATCTCAAATTGGTAACGGGCCCATACATGCCCACATGCTACAAAGATAGGATAGTGTTTGCAATTTTTCTTTCTTAGATCAAAACACTAGGGAAGTTTAAAGGTTTTTAACGGGCCCATACATGCCCACATGTTCAATCTAGGATATTTTCAAGCTTTTCTTAGGTTACCTCACAATAGGGAGTTAAAGGATAGTAATGGACCCACATGTCCACATGCTAACTTCCTAGGGCTTTTGAATTACGCAAGGTTGTACCAAAGGCATTTAGTTAATTAGGTAATCAAACTCTTGTAAGGACCAAGCGAAGTCCACATGCAGGAAGGTGACATCTAATTCACTAAAAATTGGCACACTTTCACTCACACACAAAAGTCACTTATCACTCACATAACTTCTTCTGGAAACGTGGAGGTCTAAGTAGGTTTCCTCCAAAAAGGGATTTCGAAAATACCCCATCTTTTCTGGATAGGACTATCCACTCCCATTTTAAAAAAAATCAACGAGGTTGGTTTGCACCCCCAACCTCACAAAACAACTTCATCTAAAATATTTCTAAAAACTCATTAAGTTTTCCTCCACAGGAGGTGCCAAAAGAAAGTTTTTAGTCTAGGTAGGATTTCGGGGATAGGCATCCAAATAACTCCCCGTTATCTGGTTCTCGCATTGTCAAAACATAGAGGTTGTCAAATAGGGAACTGAAAATCCTCCAAGTCAAGTGTTCCAATCACCATAAGGCAGGGAGATACCCTTGAAGGGTTGAATGCCGAGGTACGGTTGTTTTGTGCGTTCCCCCTTGAGGCACCCACCTCTTGGACAGGATCCAGCCCGTGACCCATTTCTTAGGCCGAAAATCTAAATGCCGCACTTTGACCGAGGTACCTAGTGACCAACTGTAGGACATCTACCCAGGTGGCGATTGTGGGATGCAATTGCACCTTGATTGGATTTTGTGTGGCTATTGGGAAATATCGCTAGATCTTTCGGGATATGCCCCCTTTACCCCTCATTATAACCAATTATTTCATCCTTCACTAGTTTCTCTTCCGGTGACTTCAGACCCCACTGTTGAGTACTATTGGAAGGTCTAGTGCTATTTGAGAGGAAGGACGCTATGTCTTCTAGGACACGAGCATTTGTTTTCTTTTTTTATTCCCCCACAAGGACAAAAACCACTTACCCATATATATGTTTCTTTCTCAGTTTATGTATGATGCACATCTGATTACAGTTTGATTTGGATATATACATTGTGTAAACATTCAACGCAAAAGGCTCTTGTTTCTGTATTTCTCTCACCACTTTTTGCACATATTCACACAGCTAGTCTGACATCATAGGGGAACCACAGAACCCCCATCGTTCACAACGCTTTCTCAACCTCCCTCCTATTTTAGGGGGAGTATCTGGTCATGCCCGTTCATCGACACCTCCTTCACACACTCCTGTGAGTGCTACTATCTTAGGATCAACTTTGCTTGGTTCTACATTACTTGGGTCAACTTCCCAAGGTCATCTGTTCACTCGCTCTCCTTTACACGGAAGCGGGAGACCCAATTCCTCTCAAGGAGGGAGCACCAACCCACCTAGTCCCCATCAAGGGTCAGGTTCACAACACACTATGGATGGAGCTAACCCTCCCCCCCCACTATAGATTCCATATTTTGCCTCTCTCAACATACTGGATCTCACCAAACTCACCAATGATCCTATATTGCATGATCCCACATGGCCTGCAATGCCAACAAAACTGCCTTCAGACATACCAAAGTTTGAAGGAAAGGTAGGGGATGAACCTGCTAACCATGTCATGAACTTTCATCTATGGTTCTCTTCCAACAACATTATGGACGATTCCATCAGACTGCGATAATTTCAATGCACCCTCATTGGCCCATCGACTAAATGGTATGTTGAAGAAAAATCGAGGTCCCACACAACCTTTGAGTCATTGGCCAAAGCATTCTTGACCTTCTTCCAATTACCCATCCACCACGACAATGGTCTTGAACTACTTTCTAACTTCAAACAAACCTCAGCCACACACATCGCTGACCACATTCACAAGTGGCCTAGGCGATGTAATTTGTGCAAAGCAGAAACCACTAAGCAATAGTGCCTCGACTGGTTTCTTAGATCACTTGTCTCTCTCCTTGGAAAGGATGTAGCTTCCACCTTCCCTCAATCCGAAGATGAAGCCATTAGTAAGGCCCAATAGTATGACCTCATCTACGCATAGTCAGGGTACTTATACAAAGTAATTCCTGATCTTCCAAAACCTGTGCCATTTGGCCAAGACAAACTTGGGATGTCTCACTCAGCAGATGGACTAATAGGTACCACCACACACCATGGTCAACAACCCCAACCACCACTGATGTATGGAACACCTCAATACCCGCCAGCATATGGGGGCACTCCTTATTACCCCCCACTTCCTTATCAACAACCATATCCTATTGCTATACCTCCACCCATCAGTGGACCACCGCCGTCACCTCCCATACATCCACCGATTCCCACAAATAGTGGTACTCCCTCAACATCAGCTTATAGTACTAGAAAAAGCACTACGCCTTCTGTTAGGACCACACAATGTACCTTTTTGCCTATACTTTTTGCCACCATTATACTCTTGATCACCTACATTTAGACCCATACTATCACTTTATCTGATCATCTCAAAGGTATACAACGTCCCTTCTCATTACTATACGTTTAATCTGTTTTGCATGATATTTTACATCACTCTCGTACTTAACTATTGATTAGAAGTGCATAAGTGTCCATAACTGCAGATTAGCATTTGAGGCCTGTTGTTGAAACACAGAACTGTCCAAGGTCGTTGTTGCTGAACTGATGCTGAAACACGAAGCTGCTACACAGTCCGAGGTCGCATATGCTGAAACACGGAGCTACTACACAGTTCAAGGATGCATATGCCGAAACACGGAGCTGCTACACAGTTCGAGGACGCAGATGCTGAAACACGGAGCTGTTACACAGTTCAGAATTACAGATGCTGAAACACAGAGGAAACCGCCATAACCGACGATGTTGAAACACAACCACCATAGTCAGCGGTCAACACAGT
>SNQJ01S0007987.1:252659-306125 GCA_010110895.2 Picea sitchensis | reverse complement strand
CGCCTACTTGGATGACCTCACAACTCGATCCAAGAAACGCACCTAGCATCTCGATGACTTACGAATCATCTTTCAACGGTGTCGTCAATACAACATCTGCTTGAATCCTCTCAAGTGTGTGTTCTGCATCACCACAGGGTGCCTCCTCGGCTTTATTGTTTCCCAAAGCAGTATTACCGTGGACCCCCTCAAAGTCCAAGCTATCACCGAACTTCCACCTCCCTGGAATTTACGGCAACTTCAAAGCCTTTAGGGCAAAGCTAACTTTCTTCGACGCTTTGTCCCAGATTACTCCATACGCGCACATGGTTTCCTTCGCTTACTACGTCACGACATTCCCTTTCACTGGGATGACTATGCCCAACAGTCATTTGATGATCTTAAAGAAGCGCTTTCAAATGCACCTTTAATTAGTGCACCTGACTATAATTCCGACTACATCCTCTATGTATTAGCATCAGCTGTATCAGTAGCCGATGTCCTCATCCAGCTTGGAGATGAAAATCCTGAACATGTCATTTATTACATTAGTAAGAACCTCTCAGGACCACCCTTGAAATATAAACACGAAGAGAAACTAGCTCTTGCAGTTGTCCTCGCAGTCCAGAAACTGCGCCATTACATTTTGCTTTGCACCACAAAGGTCGTCACAGATTCCAATCCTATGCAATACTTGCTCAGCCATCGACAAGTTAACGACAAATTCGCTCGATGGATCGTTATCCTTCAAGAGTACGACCTTGAGTTCTCAACACCTAAGAGTAAGAAGGCCCTCTTTCTCACCGAACTTGTCATGGCCCTCCCCTCTGACACCACCAGTACCCCGGTCAACACCAACTTTCCCGACGAACATCTCTTTTACATCACTTTGGATGATCCTTGGTACGATGACCTCCTCATCTACCTCTGAACTCAAAAGTTTGGTAACCACCTTTCATGCGATGATCATCGACGTATTCACCATCAGGCCCCCCGCTACCTCCTCATCGGAGACATCCTATATCGGTGGGGCATCAACACCATTCTTCGTCAATGCCTGACAATTGACGAATCCGACAGAGTCTTAAACGATTGCCACAACGGTGCATGTGGGGGCCATCTTTCGGGTATATCCACTGCTCAAAAGATTCTCTGAACCGGTTACTTTTGGCCTACCTTGTTTCATGATTGCATTCATGCCGTGAAACGATGTGAGCAATGTCAGCTCTACGTCAACAAATCCTGAGCTCCCCCCACTCTTCTTCACCCTGTCATTACGGCCGACCCTTTTTGTAAATGGGGCATCGAATTTATGACTTGTAATAGCCCCTCTAACAATGGTCAAAAATACATTGTTGTCGCCGTTGATTACTTCACCAAATGGGCCGAAGCTATGCCCACTTTCAACAACACCGCTGACACTGCAGTGCACTTTTTCTTTAACCACGTCATATCCCATTTTGGAGTACCACTCCAACTCGTTTCTGACCATGGGAAACACTTCGAGAATGAGATCTTCGCCCAACTCTCATCTTGGTTAGGCTTCTCTCACGAGTTTGCCTCACCATATTACCCTCAGTCAAACGGATAGGTCGAGGAAGTGAACAAAGTCCTCAAGACCATGTTACAGCACATGGTTAATAAACATAAAACCAATTGGCATCATATGTTATTTTCTGCGCTATGGGATTATCGAACGACGGTGAAAACCGCTACTGGTTTCACACCATTCCATTTAGTCCATGGGGTCGAGGCAACTCTTCCCATCGAGTGCGAAATTCCCACCTTACGCACCGCAATTGAGCTATTACCTAACACTGCTCCAATGGAGCAACGCTTGCTGAACTTGGAGTCTTTGGATGAAGATCGCCGATCTTCTTTACAGAACAATGAGGAAACTAAAAAACGATCTAAAGATACCTTTGATCGCCATGTCAACCTTCGATCATTCCACGAAGGCGACCTCGTCCTGGCTTATGATATCGCTCATGATACCTTTGGCCACGACAAATTCGAATCACTTTGGCATGGCCCTTACATTATCCAACATTTCCTCACCAAATGCGCATATATCCTCACCTCTCCCAAAGGCCTCTCTCTTAAAGAACCCGTCAACGGGTTGTATCTCAAGAAATTTTACGCTTAAAAATAGTCATTCTACTTTAGGTTATTTCTTCTTTTTTAGTGTTTTTTAATCTTTTTCTCTTGCCCTCACATCTAAACTATCCCTTGTGCTATTAACAGATGCTTCCTCCACCAGCCTACCACATTGGTTACGCCGACGGTGCCAGCCGTTGGACACAAAATCTCGCTTGGGCTGCTTGGGCTCTCTACACCCCCTCACATGAAATGCTACATTCAAGCGGCATATGTTTGGGGCCAGCTACCAACAACCAAGCTGAATACATTGTGGTCATCGACCTCTTGGCCGACACCTAACATCATCATATTCGTCACCTTAGCGTCTTCATCGACTCTCAACTAGTCGTTCTCCAGCTCAACAATGTGTACCGTGTATGCGATCCGTGCCTCTTTTGCAAATACCTGCAGTTTAGGTTGTTATCTCGACATTTTGATTCCATTACATTTACACATATTCCATGACAATTGAATCAAATAATAGATCACATAGCTAACATGGTGTTAGATTGGCATATATCTCATCAAGCTACACATACATAAAAACCTGTCACAGCATATATATATATAGAATAGACACTAGCAAACTCATCAACAAAAACCACATGTAGACACCAGATGAATCTCAACATATGTATACTCATGTATATATATAAAGGCCCATCAGGCCATTTGAATGTTTACATACAAAAATACATGTATCCGTAGGCCAATGCAACACCTCGGTACAAAACATGGGCTCACCAGCCTATATATACAACAAAAACAACTAGATATACATCATGCACCACTCATGGTGCCTCTATCGTGCCACCACCTACCCCTCCCTCAGGTGGTGGCAACCCACCACCACCTGCCCCAGGTGGTGGTGGTCCACCTACAGGACCCTCCTGCCCCGGCAGCAGGTGTCCACTCGTCATAGCAGCCAGCACTGCTGCTCACCGCACTATGGACTGCCATGGTGGCGGAACCCCCACACACCGCTTCAGGAAACTCTCATCCTGGATGTGTGTCCACATTCCCTCCGGCACGTCCTGTAAAACCATCTCTAGATGATGATGTATATCATCATAATCCACTCCGGCTATTGCCAGAGGAGCGTGGGATGGCCCCACACCAAGGTCATCAAACCAGTGCCTCCTCACTGCCCTCTTTGGCTCAGTTGGTCGCCCCACAGCATCCTCCCGCCACCATCTCTCTCCATGTAGTAGTCTCTCTGGCTCTCATCGAGCCGATGCTCTCTACATATCCACCTCGCCCCCGCGAGGTGCCACATCTGCACATGCACAAAACAACAACAACATATAGCATCAACATCTATATCATATACATATGGACTGATATCTCAAAACACAACATAAACCACAAACATGCACACTAAATACTAAACATACCTCGATGTTCAAACACCTCCCCTGGAGGTAGCACCATGTCCGGGTCACCCCAGAAGTCCACCCCAGCATAAGGGTACCGTAGTATCACCTGTGGCATCTGCTGCCACACCTGTGCCGCCTCTGCTGAAAAGAAATAGCCACCTTTTCCACCACCGTGACGAAGCAAAACTGTAGACCACCACCTCAACCGCGGCTCTCGTGCCCCTGACATCTCCAGTAAGATCCTCGGGCGCAAAATCGACACCCTCTCTAAAAACCAGGCCACTAGGATGGACCCAAAATCAAACTCTCCTCCACCAGTGGACCGACAGTGGTTCAACTGTGCCACCATACTAGCATGAAGCATCAGCCCCCAAGCGAACTGCTCACCGACCACCACTCTCTCCAGAACCAACAGCTGGCCACCACTAATCCGCTGGGTCGTAAGTGACCCATATATCCAAACAATCATCATCGTTATACAACAATGTGCCCGGGAGTCTATCGCACCGATACTCACCACCGTCCCAGACATAAACTCCCAACCTATGCAGTATCTCTGGCCAATCTTGGCCAGCGAAATGGTCCTGGGCAGCACCGGCTCCACTGGTAGGGGTGTTCCCCGAAAGGGGAGCCCAGTCAAAAAATATATATCCTCCACCATAGTGAAGGGGATCTGCTCTCCTCATACAAGGAAGCAGTGCAGTTCCGAACTCCACATCTGGATCAGGAACTGCAACAAATGCTCCTGTGCCCGTATCAACGGGCACTTAAAGAACTTTAACAACCCACAGGTTGCCAAAGTTGCACGCACACCATGCCCCTCAATGTCCACGGCATCTTGCAGTTGGGCCCAGTCTCGCTCTCACCACCGCACTGGCATCGTCACCACGATCCACCTACAGACAACACAGAGCCCTATATTAGCTCATGCAACCATCCACAGCATCAAAAAGATTCATTTTTTTACCCTTTTTACCTTGCCTCCTAGGCACGGTTTTTGCTACCCACATGCGTGCACACATGAGCGCCTATTCATTACACAGGTGCGCATATATTCGCACCTGTGCACTACACAGGTGCGCATCAGTGCGCACCTGTGTGCTTCACAGGCACGCCCCTCCACGTGCTTGTTCACCATACAGACGCGCACAGGTGCGTGCCTGTCCAACCCACAAATGCGCACTGGTGCGCACCTGTTCACCTCACAGGCGCGCCTATAGAGCATGCCTTAAATTCCCTCCACTGTGCCCCCAGGCGCACATATCCAAGGGATAGGCATGCACGTATGCGCGCCTATCACCCGATCGCCTGCACATGTGGGGCCCAGACCCCCTAAATACCTTTGTACGACGCTCCGTACAACCCCTGCCCAAAAATTGAAAACCTATTTCTATGCAGGATGATCAGACCACTAACTTGATACTTGCAAATCCTCAATCGGATGCCTCGTCCTCCCTGAATCTCCAAATCTCCTCTGAAAACTGTTCGTCCAGTCACTATTGCAGCAGGTACAAATGAGGTGGCAATGTGGGCCCTACTGCTATATATAGGCCTTTTTCCCAACTTCCACTCACCATTCCGGGAGCCCAAGACGTCCATTTTTCAAACCGTCTTCAGCCACGGGATTAGCATCCCGTCACCTACATCACAACAGTCCCTGGGTCGCTTTTCATCCTGAGCCCCCGGGGTGCCTTTTTTTCATATCATGGTCAGGTACGCACGCGCATAGTCCCATTTCTCAAATACATGCTCATATCTTTGGTTCTCTTCAGATACTGTTCACTTTGGGTATTTGTTTTTCATGTGTGCAGGTACTTTCTCCTCATCCCTCGACATCACCCCTTCAGGTATATACTCAACACTGGCATGTAGTCTTTCCCGTTGTATCACATTTACATCTCCAGTCACACCCTCTTATATTGGCCTCTAGGATCCCCATTCCCGGCTCTGCAGTACCCACGCCTCCATTTGCATCTTTGGTACTGTTACCCAGTAGCATTCTTACCCACATGAGTTGTCCCATTCATAACACCTATTGACACCTTTTTGACACTCATGTTGTTCTTTATTACCCTTTAGGGATGGGAGTCCCGATAGTCTTTCATCATGTTGCGAATCAACCACATACTTCTTCTCCTCATTTTGCTAGCTTTCCCACATGGACTCCCAGATTATCTCTTTACGGTTCTATTTTTACCTGCACCTCTGCAGTATCATGAACCCTCCATTTCATCCACCATCCGTTTTCCCATCTGCGAACCTACCTTCATTTCACCTACCTCATATAGAAACTCACCAATGGGGCCCCCACCCTTCATCAGTCTTCCAAGCACATTATTCCCTACATGGGCCATCCATATCACACTGGGGAACCTGTTTCTATATTTGTACATTTCTACCCAATTATTCGTTATTTATTGTACAAACACCTTTATTTCCAATCATTACATTTTATTTTGTCATCACCTCTAGCGACTTGCTTCCTTCCTTTTGGCCACACGCAACCCATGTCACCCTTGGTTGGAGCATTACTCATCATCTATCCTGGCCTGCATCGTCCACATATTCAGAGTACCCCACAGGTCACTTACCTCTACCCTTTGCAGTTGTTCACTTTGTCCCACCTCTGGCGCAACTTATCCCTGACCTTGTCATCCCCCGGACACTCGACCTCGTTACATGGTTGCAGCCACTTTTTATCTCATCCATCCTCCAACCAAGGGTAGTCTTGAGTCTTCCCACTTCTTGACTTCGTCCATGTACCTCTGCCACTTCCTCACCTCAGTAGATTCCATGAAGTCCTTTACTTCTAGGAGTCGCATTCCCCTTTTGTCGACATCAGCACAATTTTCCAGAAGGGCGACAGTATCTTGATTCTCATTCTCCATTCAATGAGAGATCTCGAATGGCACAGGGTGAAACACCATTTCTCCCTGCTGTCGTTGTCGTTCTCATGTTACGGTGGGTCTTACTTTGCGACTATTGCAGTTATTTCTTTCATTTGTCGAAGACCTCTGAACTTGGTTGGGATATCAATGCCCACATAATCGCTGCTACTTATTACTGCGATCACTGCCTATTGTTCCGAGTATGTTGAGTTACATAATTGTCTTTTGCCTTTATCACAACTGCCCCCAAGGGCACTGCAGTTGTCTACACCAACGCTTCCATCATCTTTTTTCAGAGTTACATAACACGAGCATGGGGCATGCCCGCCTCGTTTGTACATAGTTGTATATTTTACGCACCTTATGGAAGGTCGGGTCCTACCGGTTCCTTTCTCCTCCAAAGGATTGCTCTGAACGATCCCACTATTTCTCTATCTTACAACAACATTCTCAGTAGAAGAAACATTGATGGATTTCGGCTATACGTATGCTCCTAACCTCATCCATCAGGGGGCATCTGTTATCACTGAAATTTCGTCAGCACATGGTTACAAGAACTCAACATCGTCAAACAGTGATGCAGTCATTCATGGGCTTGAATTAATTCCACAGCATTCAACAAAGGTCAAAAACTATACAAAGTAGTGAAAAATTGAAGAGCGCTTTGCAGACATTGGGCGCGCACGCACATGCGCGTAACAAGAACATATAAAGTGTGCACAGGCACACGATGCACGACTGTTAGCGCAAAAAGCCACGCACCTACTAAACGACGCATTTATTGAAGTGGTCAGCCTCCCAACCACTTATGGATCAACTCCCAAGCCGATTTGACCCTCAAATCTGAGCTGAATCCGAATGGTGGGCTGGTCAAAGACCTAATAATGCCCTAAATGGCCTCTTTTCACACTACAAAGTAGTTAAACAAAAGCCCAAAGAAATGCTATAAAAAGCCATGAATGCACCTCATTTTCTCAAGGAATTCAAAGTAATGTTATGCTGCATAGATTGTTTTAAGGACTCCATCCTTGACAAGAACACATTGGCACCATTTCATTGAGCAATCCACCTCTCCATTGAGTGGATTTGCAAGGAGTTCTTTCACCACCATTTTCATTTTCTTGTTGTAAGGAGAGCAAGCTTGTGAGGGTCCAAGAGCCTTCCCTTGGAGGAAGAAGGGACTCATAGTCCCCTTTCTTCTTGGTGCTTTGATTTCATCAATAGATCAGCCTAAAAACATTGGTGACATGGGTCTTTTTGTTCTTGTTATCTCTATGTCCCTATGCTTATGATTTTAGTTTTTATTAGTTTAATTTTTAATCTTAGTTTTTGTTTTTCTTTCTCTAACTCTTTTCTCTACAACTGTCCTACCTAGCAGACCCAACTAGGCTTGAAAGAACCTCTTATTTGCTCACCAAGGTGATGAAAAAGGTGCAACACTTATCTTTTCCTAGATCTAAAAAAGAGGTTCAATATTTCTTGGGTAAAATCAACTTTCTGAGAAGGTTCATTTCTAATTTTGTTGAGTTGGTTAAACACATTACATCCATGCTTAGAAAAGGAAACAAAGTGAAATGGACTGCTGAGTCCAGAAATTATTTCGACCAAATCAAGAGGGATTTTACTGAAGCGCCTGTGCTCATCAACCTTAACTATTCTAAGTAATTTTTGATATTTTCTTTCACCTCATTTGATACATTGGCTACTGTTTTTCTACAGAAAAATACAGAGGGGTTAGAGCAACCTATTTACTTTTTCAGCAAAGCATCGAGAGATGCAGAAATGAGATACAATATCATGGAGAAGCATGCATATGCTCTGGTCAAAGCCCTCAAGTCTTTCAAAATCTATGTTCTGAATTCAAATATTATTGCATGTGTCCCCTCGGCCTCAGTAAAGGAGATACTGATCCAACCTGATATAGATGAGAAGAGAAGCAAATGGATTGCCAAAATTCTGGAGTTTGACATGGAAATAAAACCCACCAAATTGGTGAAAGGCCAAGGTTTATCCAGGTTACTGGCTGAATCAAATTGCAAAGTGTCGAGGGTTAATTTCATGAACACACACTCAGAAAATAAAAAAAATGAGATTGTTGATAAAGACTCTCATGTCGACCTCAACTTACCAGAATGCACTTGGTATAAAGACATCATGTATTTTCTACAGAAGTTGAGGCCTTCTGATGGTTTGGAAAAAAACAAGGTGAGATATTTGAAACTCAAAGCAATCAAATATTTTCTCATTGATCAGGTTTTGTACTGGAAGGATCCTCTAGGAGTTCTACTGAGATGTCTAGATCCACAAGAGGCCCAAAAATCTATGACTGATTTTCATGACAGCTCATGTGGGGGGAATGATTTTTGGAGGAACACAACTTATAAGATCCTCAGAGCTGGGTATTTATGGCCCAACCTTTTAACTAATGTTTGTGAAAATATTAGAGCTTGTTCCAAGTGTCAAAATTTTGTTGGAAAGAAGCAGCTCAAATCTTTGCCTTTGAAACCTGTAATGGTTTCTGGACCTTTTCAGCAGTGGGGTCTTGACTTCATTGGAGAGATCTGCCCAAACTCAAGTGGCCAACACAGGTGGATTTTGACTGCCACTTATTATTTTACCAAATGGATAGAATCCATCCCTACAAGAAGTGCCTCCCACAAGGTAATAATAAGCTTCCTCGAAAATATCATGTCCATATTTGGTTGTCCAAGAAGGATTGTTACAAACAATGTTGCCTCTTTCAGAGTTGAAGCATTAATTAAGTTCTGTTAGCAGTATGGGATTACATTAATCCACTCTACTCCCTACTACCCTTGGGGAAATGGTTTAGCAGAGTCTTTCAACAAAATCCTCATAAAGATCATCAATAATTTGTTAGAATACAACAAGAAGTCCTGGGACTCAAAGGTAAAATTTTCATTATGGTCCGACAGAGTTACAACAAAGAGGTCACTAGGTGTTTCCACTTTTCATCTTGTGTATGGGGTTGAGGATATCTTTCCTACTCAGCTTGCCTTTCCTGTGGACAAATTCCTCTAGGACTACCAAGGAGAACCTGATGATATGGTCAGGAGAATACAACAACTGGTAGAAGTACAATAGAACAGGGAGCAGCTGCTTGATAAAGCTTAGGACCATCAACATAAAATAAAATGAGATTTTGACAAGGGGGCAAGCAGGGAAGATTTTCAGCTAGGAGATCTGGTGCTCAAATGGGATGCCCCCAAGCAAGACAAAGCCAAACATGGTAAATTCAAAGCCTTATGGATTGGTCCCTTCAATATTTCTGAGGTATTTCCAAACAACATTTATAAATTGTAGAACTTGGGGGATTCCAAAATTTTGGGTGGCCCTGTAAATGGGCATTTTCTGAAAAAGTATTTTTTCTAAGTCATGATTGGATTTCCACCATTGTAATTACCACTTTATTTTTATTTTTGGTACTAATAAGTAACTCCATAACCCAAAAGCTAAGGCACTGGAACTGCGTGTTATTGGCAGCTCGCAGGGAGCATGCCATCCCCTGTCAAATGTTATCTCATAAAGTTGTCAAAGACCATATATGTTTGTTGAGAAAAAACAAGTTTGCACCCCTACTCCGCCTCTCTCTTTTCCGCACACCATTCCTAGGATTTCTCCCCCTTCTGATTGATAAAGTCATTCCCCTTTTTGATGAATGATCTGGTTTTCCTTAGCGTCTTGTTTGACTGATCCTCAGATCAAGATTTCTATGTTTTCTGTAAAGGAAGAATGCATATCGTGATTTTTGGTAAAAATTTTCGGTTATCTTATTTGTTATTGATTGAGCTCACATCAGGTCATCCAAGTCCTTTGTTTGTACAGTTAACATCCATGAGAACAAAGCGCAACTTTGAGAATAGTCCATTTTGGGCTTGAAACACAAGCAAACAAGAAGGTTTAGTTTTCAACAGTGGATATCCCCTGTGAATTTCAATTTAGAGGCCCCCAGTTATTCGAAATTATAAATTTGTGCGAGTTTTGGCGTCAATCAGAAGCCCCGGGATTAAATATCAATAAAAGGTTAAGTTTGGGCCATCGGATCTCATTGGGGAGAGATCGACGGTAGGGAAGCATTTCAGAAATTGGGACTCCAGAGGATTGTAGGAGTTATTCATCCAAAAAAGTCTAAAGTCCTGAAACCCGAAAAAAATATGGGCCATCGATCAAGGGGACACACAATGCCAGATATGAGTTGTAGAAAAATTCACTGCGGGATTTTCCAGTTGAAGAGTGTGCCAAGGTTTTGAAGAGCCGAAGCCCAAACTCCCGAAATAATCATGGGTCATTGATATCAAACCAACACAGACTATTGATCTTGGAAGCAGTATCACCAAAAGCCCTGAAGTACTATAGGTACCGAAGTAAATCTTGGCTGTCCAAATCAAGAGGCCACGCGTCACCAAATCCCTCACTTCAGAAGATTTACTTCGAAGGATTGTGGGAGTTATGCATTGAAAGGTCTCAGATTTATGCATTGTGGGAGCATGTTTGATTACAGTATTGTTGTGATCAGTTTTAGTCATCTTCCTTGTTATCCCATTCCCCCTTATGCTGAAAGGCTCGGGCATGGAGTATCCAATCGAGTTGTTGTAGTTGCATGATAATGTAGGTTTGATTATTATGCTGCTGTGACATATTTCAGTGTCTGAAAATTGAGTTCAAGAGTTCTCTTGAGCCTGAGTTTTTCTTAACCAAGCTGCTTGAAAGCCAGATTCCCATAGCAGTCTTGTTCATCTCTCTCACTAAGTCTTCCTTCTACACACACTTAAACTCAAATCACTGACTGAAGTTAATGAGGCCCTCACTTCCCTGTTGTAATATCATTATATCCCTAGGCCGAACCCAATTGTAAGTGTAAAATGAAAATGTACTTAGGCTAGTGAGTTGTTTGATATCATTTTTGTATGCACCTTTCATGGCATAGTGCGAACATGTACTGCACAGTAAAATGGTGAAGTGTGCACATTCCAGGATACCACATGCAAGATATTAAGTGTGCATGATATTGAGGCCAACGAACCTTTATGTATATGCATTTTTTTATAGGCTGGTGAGCCAATTATTATAAGCTAGGAGGCTTATGTTTGTATTAGGCTAGAAAGATTAGATGTTAAAGGCCAGTGCACCTATTTTTGTATATGTCTCATCATTAATATAAAATACATCATTGCGCGCAGACCGACCATGATAAAAGAGATGGGGAAATAAAATCCACTAGTTAGGGAAAGGGTAGGGGCTAAAAGTCAAGGAAAAAGGGGCTAAGCTAGGGAGATTAAGCCAAAAAGGAATATTATATTAATATTTCTTAAAGTATAAAGTATGTATAATTATTTTATCCTAAGTTCTAAAGTGGGGACAAGTGGGCCAAAGTAGCTCCCAACATGACAAGTGTCAATTTGGTGACACACATACTTATAGTTTGGACTTAGTTCATTATGGGGGTCATTCATCATTCCTTCCATCATTCAGCCATGATTTCGTGACCATTTTCACTCACACAGTCAATTATCCTTCATACCTTCCTGTCACTATACTTGAACTGTATCCACAACCATACATGTTTTGAGTAGCTGGTTATCTTGGGAGCTGGAATGAAGAAGCAGGTTGTGAGGCCCATTGGATATTAAAGAGGCGGGTTGTCAGACCCATGAGAAATTTCTCTCTGGGTGAGAGAATTGTTGGGAATTTCTTCCTGAAGGTTCTAAACTACAACTACAGGGATCTAAGACTTCATGTTTGGCTTGTTGCTGAATCCCGGAAAGGAAGTGGGGCAGCCGAAGGATTGTTGAGTAGAGAAGGGGCACACTTCCTACGGTGGGACATGCATGTGGGGAATGAGAGACTATAGGCTGTTAGTTTCAATAGGCACCCGTGATAGAGCATTTCCTATTGTCTATGAACCATTACCCTGGTTAGGAATCCCTTTACCCGGGTGGAGTTTAGTCCCATCTAGGGGGTGACCCACTACTGAGAGTGATGAGCAGTGTGGTTTAAGGCTAGGAGGTTCATGGAAGGTCTGCACGCAGTTGGTTATATTCTTGCCAAGATAAGTGTCAACTGTGTGATAAATTTACATGCTGCATTATTAATTACGTGTTTATTTTTATGGGTTTATCCTATGCATGGTTATAACTATCTTTATGTTTATGGGTATTTCTTGTATATGCTGCATGTCTATGTTTACTGTTATTTGAGTATGCATTCATGCTTTTACATAATGTATTTGTCTGTTTACATTTTATATATGAAGTTTTGCAAAGTTTTTGTATGTATATGTTTTAATTGCATGCAGTTCGGAAATTTTATGTGGCATAGCTCAGTTAGATGCTGGGTATGTTACGGGATGTTTCGTAGAGAGAATGAAAGAAAACAATCTCTCGTGTATCATGGCCTGTATTGGGTGGTCGAGGATGTTACAATATGGTATCAGAGCTTCAATTTTCAACACTGATCCTGGATGGGCCGAGAAAGTTGAGTTGAAGAAAAATTTCATAGAGGATTGATTTTGAAGTGGCCAAATTTTGAGTCAAAGAGCGTCCATGGTAAATTTTAGAAACAACGACGCAGAATTGCGAAAATCCCCAATTTATGTTCTTAAATTCATGAGAAAATGGAGAAATTCAGCCATGTGGTGAGATATTATTTATTTAATATATGTTCTAGCAAATTCAGACCTAGAATTGGTCGAATTTGAAGTTACAATGAAGCCATGATAGATGGAGCAAGTTTAGTGGTTAAAATTCTCAATTCGTGAATAGAGTTTGGGAAAATTTCGTTCCAGAAATGTCAAACCATAGTGATTTGTTGTTACAGAGGTTGAACTAGTGTTATCGGGGTGAAATTGAACAAATTTCATAGTTGCAGAATGCATATGGAAGAAATGGGGAAAAATTTAAGCAAAATCCCCAATTTCTGTAGTAAAATTCACGAGGAATTGATGCACATAAAAATGAATGTGCGCAGGTGGGTGCACTAAAAATGCATGATGCACAGTAAAAAGCTTGTGATATGTGAAAATTGGGAATTGCGTGGAAAAATGTTGGTGTGCTGGTGTGCGCGCTAAATTTTGGCACTGCGCGGAAAATGTTGGCATGCTGGTGTGCACGCTAAATTTTGGCGCCACGCGGAAAAATGTTGGCGTTCTAGTGTGCATGCTAAATTTTGGTGTAGTGCGGAAAAATATTGGTGTATGGGTGCACACACTAAATTTAGCATTGCGCAGTGTGCATACGCATAAGAAGGTGCGTGCGGTGCACACACACACAAAATAATGGCACGCAAGGTGTATGCAATATTGGCAGAGCGTAGAGGAGTTTGGTTGGTGTGCGTGCAATGTGGGTATATGTTGTCGCACGACAGTTTAGTTAATGGTGCGTGCAGAGTATTGGTGCATAGTGGGGGTGTACTGAAATTTGGCATGGTGTAGTGCATAGAGTGAAATGGGAACATAATATCAGGGTGCGATGCAAAAACTATGCACAATAGGTATTGTTTAAGAACCAAAATTTTGCATGGTGGATATTGGCGCACGACACAAAAGCAGTGCGCGACAGTTATTGGTGCGACAGAGAAGTGATGCACAGTGGTTATAGGTGCGTAAATCACAATTTACCTTGTGGGGTTGCTGCACATGGTAAATATTGGTGTACAGGTTGAAATATGTGTGCGATAAGTTGTTTGGATGGTGAAAAACAACGAAAATCCAGTGAATTTCCGCGACATTTTATATCATTTGAACGTCATCTTTTTGCAATGTGTTTTTGAGGGCCTTAACAACATTTTTAGCTACTCAAAAACCACAAGAAGAGAGTGTGCCAAGGCACACTCTATATTCGCGTCTCAACTAAAAGAGCTCAAAGAGATCTTTCTAATGGTGTAAACCATTCGTCAAACAAAGCTTTTATGAGAAAGTTACAACATAAACAGTGGAGGGTAAATTTTAAGACCCATCTAACTTTGAAGAGCCATAACATTCTACTCGAGAATCAGATTGAGGTGTAGGAGCAGTCAATGGAAAGATATTGAACCATAGAAGACATTCCCAGAGTTGAATTAAATTTCTAGGCATCTTAAAATGGTTTAATATGGAAAATAAAGTACCTGTAGCATTCCAGACCAAAAACACGAATTGGCCTAGAACTTCAGCAGGTTGTAACTAGCAGCCAAGAAACCAAAAAAAGGTGAAACTTGGAAAGAGTGTCCATAATATGTAAATGAAAAAACCCAATTGATATCCTACAAAAAATCCAATGGAGTAGGTGCAAAAATGCATAATTACAGCGCAGAGTTGCGCCAAGTTGAAAAATGAAGAAAAACAAATTAATGGGCAAATTTCAAATAACCATAACTTTATGCTCAAGACTCAGAATTAAGCACGAGAATAAGCGTTGGAAAGGTGACGGACAATAGAATATAATTATTCACCTAGAAATTTGATCTGGGCATTCAATGTTTTAATAAATCAGAAGAAAGAATTCTGATATATATATATATAAATGTTTTAATAAATCAGAAGAAAGTGCAATTTGATATATATATATGGCAGGCATATATATATATATATATATATATATATATATATATATTATTTATTATTTATTTTATGCTGGGGGAATCGACAACTCGCGATTCTTGTATTTGCGTGAAACATGGTCGATACATGTCTGCTACCACTATACCCCCAAGTGCACCACAAAACCCACTAGCATGGAACACAGATAAATCTGGGTGAGAATCAAGCTTGAGACCTCCTTTACATATTTCCTTCCATTTACACGACACTTGCTAATCGGTCTACACCCCTACGGGCAAAGAATTCTTATATATTATTGAACCAGAATGGTTCATATTTTTCATGAGATTGTTGAAACAGTTAGCCTAACAAATTTTTGTTGGCTACACATTTTACAGAATTAAAAACAAGTAGATCAGATTAGGATCAACATAGAGTCCATAGGAATGGATGAGGCACAGAGGACTTACAGTCAGGGAGATGAAATTAGAGGGATGGATGTCCATTTGGGAATTGAAGGAACAAAATCCAATGGACATGGAGAAGGAAGGGATGAAAACACGAATATGGTAGAGACCATTAAAAATTTGGAGAAGGATGTCCAAAGCCATAAAGATGATAATGAAAGGCTTATGAGAGCCAAGGAGAAGCAGGATGACTTCAACATGAAGTTAATGCAGAGCTTTAACATAATAGAAAATAAATTGGATAAGGAGAGTGGCTCAAGAAAATCAGGAAGTCTCAAGTCTCCTGATGAGAAAAGAAGAACAAGAAGTGTTAGTAGACATCACTACCACTCCCAGAGGCATTCCAATAAGAGAGAACACAACAACTCAAGTCCATCCCCTGTCAGGAAGCATAAGAGTTTTGGGGTGGATGAGCTACGAGGAGAAATGAACAAAATCAAACCTCCTACATTTGATGGTGAGCACAAGAAGGATGCAGATGCAGAGACATGACTGTTGGGCATGAGAAAGTATTTTCAATTGCATAATTATTCTTCTCATGTAGAAGGTAGAATTTCCATCTATCAACTCAAGGGAAAGACATCCATGTGGTGGGATCAACTTGTGCAAGTGCAACACATTAAAGAGAAAAGTGTTACTTGGAGGGAATTCAAGAGGTATTTTGAGAAGAAGTACTTGACTAAAAGATACTATGACAAGAAAACGAAAGAGTTCTTTGTACTCAAGCTTGGAAGTATGACCATTGATGAATATGAGAGAAGGTTTTTAGAATTGTTGAAGTATGTCTCTTTCATCAAGGATGAGATAGTTAAGATTCAGAGGTATTAGAGTGGATTTCCATTATTCATTAGTGAAAAAATACAATATGATTATCCCAAGACATTGGAGGAGACCATAAGGTGAGCTAAATTCCTATATGATCAACAAAAAACAAGGCCAACTTTCCAAAAATATTGGGAAGACAAAAAGAAGTTCGAGATGGATCAAAGGAAGAAGGTAAATACGCCACCATTCTTTAGAAATAATCCTCAGGGACAACCAACTTCTAGAGAGACTAGAATGATTGAGATAGGGGGTCAAAGGCCAAGGCAACCACCTATTCAATGTTGGGGTTGTAAAGGAGATCATATGTTTAGATATTGTCCTCACAGAGGTGAAAAAGTAAGGACTGTTCACAATGTACAACAAGCTAAAACGGTGGAGGACATGGGCAAAAATGTACCAAGGATCTATGCAGCCCTGGACAACAAGCAAGTAGAGTATCAGTCACATATGATTGAAGTGGAAGGTATGATCAACAACCAAACCATTGCCATTTTAATTGATTCAGGAGCTATTCATAGTTATATAGATCCTAAGATGGTGGAAAGTTTGCATTTTCCAAGAAGCAAGCATGGAAAATCTTGGTTGGTGCAGCTAGCTACCGGAGCCAAAAGAAAAGTTAATGAGATGGTTAAGTCATGTCTTATGGACATGAATGGATTGAAAACCAGTGAAGATTTGAACATCTTGCCTTTAAGTTCCTATGACTGTCTAATTGGGATGGATTGGTTGTACCAACATCATGCTATCCTAGACTGTCATAACAAGGCATTTACTCAGTTGGAAGAGGAGGGGAACCTAAGGAAAGTGCAGGGAATTCCCAGGGCAGTAACCATCATAGAAATTTTAACATTACAGTTGAAGAAATGTTACAGAAAAGGGTGTCAAATATTTGTAGCTTATATGGAAGAGACACCTAAAGATAAGGTGCCAAACTTGGAACATCATGTAGTCCTGGAATATTTTGAAGATGTTTTCAAGGAGGTACCAGGACTACCCCCAAAGAGAGATATTGATTTCTCTATAAATTTGATGCCTGGAGAAACTCCAGTGTCAAAGACTCCTTACATAATGAGTACACTATAGCTGAAGGAGTTACAAATGAATCTTGAAGAACTTCTAAAGAAGGGGTATATATTCCCAAGTGTGTCACCTTGGGGTGCTCCAGTCTTGTTCGTGAAGAAAAAAGATGGGACATTGATATTGTGCATTGATTTTAGATAGTTGAATAAAGTGACTGTGAAGAACAAGTATCCTTTGCCAAGGATTTATGACCTCTTTGATCAATTGAAGGATGCAAATATATTTTCAAAGATAGATCTCAGGTTAGGATACCATTAGGTAAAAATTAAAGAGGAAGATATCAGCAAGACCAACTTCAGGACAAGGTATGGTCATTATGAGTTCACAGTGGTGCCATTTGGGTTGTCAAATGCACCCATTGTTTTCATGTTCTTAATGAATGGTGTTTTCCGAGAATATTTAGACAAGTTTGTCATTTTCTTTTTGGATGACATCCTTGTATATTCCAAGTTAGAAGAAGAGCATGAGCATCACTTGAGGATGGTGTTGCAAGTATTAAGGGAGCATCAGTTGTATGCCAAATTGAGCAAGTGCTCATTTTATCATAAGAAAATTCATTATTTGTGGCATATCATTTTAGAGGATGGGATAACAGTGGATCCTGAGATGATAGAATCCATTAGAGAATGGTCAAAGCCAATGAATGTGACAGAGTTTAGATCATTCATGGGCCTTGCAGGATACTATAGGATATTTATTGAAGGATTATCAAAGATTGCACACCAAATCACTTCCTTACAAAAGAAGGGTGTGAAGTTTTAGTGGACATTGGATTGTGAAAAGAGTTTCCAACACTTGAAGAAATTATTAACAAGTGCTCCAATACTAAGGATTGCAAACCCAAATGAAGACTTCATT
Organism: Picea sitchensis; assembly: GCA_010110895.2. Classification (NCBI taxonomy): domain Eukaryota; kingdom Viridiplantae; phylum Streptophyta; class Pinopsida; order Pinales; family Pinaceae; genus Picea; species Picea sitchensis. Next base: position 287,980 of record SNQJ01S0007987.1, on the reverse strand, counting down.
GTATGCATAGATGCATGTAAAGAAGGACTTGGTGGAGTCCTTAGTCAAAATGGGTTTGTTATATGTTATGAACCAAGGAAGTTGAAGGAACATGAAAGACACTATGCCACTCATGATTTGGAGTTGGCAGCCATAGTGCATGCCTTGAGGAAATGGATACACTACCTCATGGGGAAAATGTTTGAACTGAGGACATACCATAATGGTCTGAAATATTTCTTTGATCAACCAAATCTAAATGCTAGGCAAAGTAGATGGTTAGAATTTCTAAGTGAATATGACTTTGATATAAAAAATATCAAGGGGAAAGAGAACAAAGTGGCTAATGCACTCAGCAGAAGAGTGCATGAATTCCATGCTACAACCATTAGCATGTACCAATCATATTTGAAACACAAAATTATAGAGGCTACCAAATTAAATTTGGAATACAAGGAATTAGTGGAAAAATTACAGCAAGGTAATTTACAACAAAAAATTGAAGAGTACAAACTAGATAATGATGAAATTCTCATGTATAAGGGCATAATTTATGTACCAAATTCCCAGGAATTGAAAAATCTGATATTGAGAGAAATGCATAATGTACCTTATGTTGGGTACCCATGTTATCAAAAAACTATTGCAGTTTTCAAGAGCCAATATTATTGGCTAGGGATGAAGAAAGAAGTTGCTGATTTTATTGCCAAATGTTTGGAATGTCAAAAGGTAAAATCTGAGCATAGACACTGAGCTAGTTTTCTATAGACATTACCCATTCCTGAGTGGAAATGAGAATTTGTAACAATGGATTTCATCACCAAACTACCCAGAACAAACAAGCAACATGATTCTATCATGGTAGTAGTGGATAAGCTTACTAAAGATGCCCATTTTATTCCAGTTAATGTCACTCACAAGGAAACCAACATTGTTGATGTTTATATGAAAAAAAATTCTCAATTACATGGAATACCCAAGACAATTGTGTCTGACAGAGATCCAAAATTTACCTCAAAATTTTGGAAGAGATTGTTTAATGGATTTGGAAAAAAATTGAATTTTAGTACAACTTATCATCCAAAATCAGATGGACAAATAGAGAGGGTGAATCAAGTGATTGAGGATATGTTGAGAATGTATGTGATGGAAAAACCATCAAAATGGGAAGACTACCTACACTTGGTAGAGTTTTCTTATAACAATGGGTACCAAACATCTCTAAAGATGAGCCCATTTGAGGCACTTTATGGCAGAAAGTGCAACACACCAGTAAGTTGGGATAACCCAAAAAATAGAGCAGTGGTCGGGCCATATTTGCTCAGGGAAATGGAGGAGAAAATGTTGAAAATAAAACAAAATTTAAAGGCTCCCCAAGACAGGTAGAAAATCTATGCTGAGAAGGGAAGAAATCATAGGGAATTTAAAGTTGGGGACCATGTATTCTTGAAAGTGAAGGCCAACAAAAGATCCTTGAAGTTGGGAAATTGTTCAAAGTTGGCATCTCACTATTGTGGGCCATTTGAAATCCTAGAGAGGATTGGTCCAGTAGATTATATGATTGCATTTCCTACATCTATGTCTGTTCATAATGTATTCCATGTATAATTTATCAAGAAATATATACCTGATGCTAATCATGTTATTGATTGGAATGTGATTCAGGTGGAACAAGAAGGTGCTTTTCAAGTGCATACGGTATGCATTCTAGACCGGAAAATCAAATAGCTCCAGAATCGAGCCATAGGGCTTGTAAAGGTCCAATGGACATGGTACGGTCTTGAGGATGCTACTTGGGAGCATGAGGATGAAATGTAGGCAGAATACCCACATCTTTTTAAGGATTTTTGAAATTTTGTTAGATATGTGTGTACTTAATGCACTGAGGAAAATGCATAAATAAGGGGAGGGGATTGTAATATCCCTAGGCCGAACCCAATTGTAAGTGTAAAATGAAAATGTCCTTAGGCTGGTGATTTGTTTGATATCATTTTTGTATGCACCTTTCATGGCATAGTGCACGCATTTACTATGCAGTAAAATGATGAAGTGTGCACATTCCAGGATACTGCACACAACATCTTAAGTGCGTGCGATATTGAGGCCAACGAGCCTTTGTGTATATGCATTGTTTTATAGGCTGGTGAGCTAGTTATTATAATCTAGGAGGCTTATGTTTGTATTAGGCCAGAGAGCCTAGATGCTAAAGGCCAGTGTACCTATTTTTGTATATGTCTCATCATTAATACAAAATACATCGTTGTGCGTAGACCGACCATAATAAAAGAGATGGGGGACTAAAATCCACTAGTTAGGGAAAGGGTGGGGGCTAAACGTTAAGGAAAAAGAGGATAAGCTAGGGAGATTAAGTAAAAAATGAATATTATATTAATATTTCTTAAAGTATAAAGTATGGATAATTATTTTATCCTAAGTTCTAAAGTGGGGACAAGTGGGCCAAAGTAGCTACCAACATGACAAGTGTCAAGTTGGGGACATACATACTTATATTTTGGACTTAGTTCATTTTGGAGGTCTATCATCATTCCTTCCATCATTCAGCCATGATTCCATGACCATTTTCACTCACACAGTCAGTTATTCTTCATACCTTCCTTTCACTCTACCTGAACTGTATCCACAACCATACCTTTTTTGAGTAGCTGGTTAGCTTGGGAGCTAGACTAAAGAAGTGGGTTGTGAGGCCCATGGGATATTGAAGAGGTGGGTTTTCATGCTCATGAGAAATTTCTCTCTGGGTGGGAGAATTGATGGGAATTTCTTCCTAAAGGTGCTAAACTACAACTACAAGGATTTGAGACTTCCTATCCGGCCTGTTGCTGAAGCTCGGAAAGGAAGTGGGGTAGTCGAAGGACTGTTGAGCAGAGAAGGGGCACACTTCCTGTAGTGGGATAGGCATGTGGGGAATGAGGGACTGTAGGCTATTAGTTTGAATAGGCACCTGCGACAGAGCATTTCCTTTTGTCTATGAACCATTAGCATGGTTAGGAATCCCTTTACCTGGGTAGAGTTTAGTCCCAGCTCGGGGGTAACCCAATACTGAGAGTGATGAGCAGTGTGGTCTAAGGTTGGGAGGTTCATGGAAGGTCTGCACGTAATTGGTGATATTCTTACCAAGATAAGTGTCAACTGTGTGATAAATTTAATGCAGCATTATCAATTATGTGTTTATTTTTATGGGTTTATCCTATGCGTGGTTATAACTGTTTGTATGTTTATGGGTATTTCCTGTATATGTTGCATATCTATGTTTACTGTTATTTTAGTATGCATTCATGATTTGACATAATGTATTTGTCTATTTACGTTTTATATATGAAGTTCCGCAAAGGTTTTGTATGTATATGTTTTAATTGGATGCAGTTCAAATTTTTTATGTGGCATAACTTAGTTATATGTTGGGTATGTTACGGGATGTTCCACAAAGAGAATGAAATAAAGCGATCTCTCATGTATCGTGTCCTGGCTTGGGTGGTTGGGGATGTTACACTTGTGCATTCCTTGTCCAGTTTCTGTGTTAAAATCATTCTTGTACTGAGTTTTGTCCATTTGACCTCCAATCATAAAACTAACATCCCCTAAACATTCTAATGGGTACTGGGTTTATCCTCTTGCAATCTGAGGGTAACTCTCATTGCTAACACATGCATTGAACTTTTCATCATCTCAAGATCTTCGCCCTCAGTCTGTGTGCAAACATGGGAATTTTTTCGCATTATATAGGTCGTGGATCCTTAACTCCCCATCTAAAACTATAGGCAAAAAATTTATTAATTAGTTGGGGAATCTTGTAATAAGGGTTCTATTGGCATATTGGTTAAGGTGTTGGCGATATATTTGGTAGGTTGGGGGTTCGATCCCCACCAACCTCTGGTCTTTTCATGGTTTTGTTATATGGATTGTAACCATATAATATATATGGTATATGGCACAAACCGTTGTTAACTCCTCACATGAATATAGGTCATGGTCACACATGTTATTACATATAACGAGGGTTGAGAGATTACACCCTCGACCCTTTTACTTCTATTTAAACCTTTGACCAAGGTTAAATAGATGTGGTGTCATGTATTGTTAAGAACTAATGAGTGGGTGTAATGGTAACATAGGTTTGTGTAAGGATTTGGGAGTTAATGGATTCAATCCTCCATCGAATCCCATAAAATTTTACATAACCATAACCATTAGTGGCCAATGGAAGGTTTCCACGTGGAAACCTCTCATTGGTCTATCCATGGCACATGTCAGAAAATGATTAGTCCACCTATATTTACAGATGCCAACACACTTTCCGAGTTAGTGTATGGTCATACCATGTGGCATATTGGGGTGTGGCCACATCATCATCGTACAACCTGTATGGTTGTGCCACATGTCACCCTTGCAGTGGTGACACATGCCACCTTGACCCCTTTGACTTTGAATTTTGACCTAGTTGACTTGAACTTTGACTGTAATGTTCCCATCCACCCAGGCTATGCCATGCCACACAAAACTCTCCCTTTTTACAAATATGATACCATAATGTAACATTCCCCAACTCAACCAAGGGACATTATGGTGCATAATACACATGAAAACACAATTTCTACTAACTAAAGTAATTATTTTACTGTTAGTCTATTTCTTCTAGATTAAAGCTACAAAATTTAAAACAGATTTAGCTATTGTCTACAACTATAAAATAGATGCATATAAAGAATACTAATAATCAACATGAAATGTGGCTAAACCATTCATTACAACAAAATATAAGTAATTATCATTTACACAGAGTTCATGCACAACAATAAAACATGTAAATAATTCAACAATAAGATAAAACACTTATCTTTAAACAAGAATTGTGCAACCAACTTCTTGGGATGAACGCTCCACTCAACCATAGACTAATTGTTCCAAATATCAATAGACAGTCACCCCCGAGATGAGGCTAGTAATTGAAAAAAGAGGGTGGTCTTTCACAGTCCACTCACAAATCATAAAACTCATAACCCAACTAATATTCTCCTACAACTATCCTGAGTTTTCTACCAAATCTCTTCTTACTAACTTGCCCAACCTAAGGAATGCACCATTCATTTATTAGGGATAACCCAAGGGATGTGTCATCCACTTATCAATATTAACCCAAGGAATGCGCCATTCATTTATCAGGGTCTTTCTAGCACATGTAGCTAGGAATATCTCAGTTGGGAACTCAAGGGAAATTTCTATTAGGAAAACTATCAACAAATCAAAAACAAACACTTGTTGTTTTAGTGCAACTCACACATGAATTCACTCTCCAGGCCTGAAAATCTAGCTCTTCATTTTTCCAGCTCCAATTCACTCCAATTACGCTTCAGGGTGCTCTATAATTCTCCCTTCATGGATTGACCAACTCCAAGATTTGTTCTTTTTGCTCTCTCATTTCCCTCATGCACAAAAACTTCCTGTCTAATAACTCTTGTCCCAACCCATACAAATTTCCTCCCTTTGGATTGCATTTCTTGACTCACACTCTTCGCCAAGATGATTGTACTCAACCCCCATGTTCCCAATAACTCTGGGATGTGACCACTCACAATCACCCTCTTACATGTATTCAATGATTTGATTTGGGAACACTCAATCATAAATTGGACGGTTCATATACAAATGACATTTTTAGGAAAATGGGTTGACCTATTATACACGGGCATTTCCCCTTTTGACCCCTCTTGGCCATTATCCTAGACACTTCCCCCTCTTGTGGATTAATTCATTCCCCATATCTTTTCCATGTCCCCTTAGCAAATGTCATCACATTTTATTATTAAAAAATAGAGATAGGATTCACATATTACATCGCTTGGTCATATCCACATATTATATCCACATAAACATTAATTAAACTGGGGATTATAATGGGGATTTTACATTCCCGCTCCCTTACAATTGTGTTTCATCCTTGGTGCACTCTATGCCGACAAAACACACACACACACATATATGAAAATTTACATCACAATACTTATAAATAAAAATTCTTCAATTTAACAACTCCAACAACAACTCCATCTAATCAATCTCATGTTCCTCTCAACTCGCCGACCCAAGGAATGCACCAATAATTTATCAGGGTTAACCCAAGGGATGTACCATCTGTTTATCAAGGTTAACTCAAGGAATGATCCATTCATTTATCAAGGTCCCCAACATAGTTGGATAGGACTTTGAGATGTGGTTCCAGAACTCCATCTTTCCAAAATGGAGTATTGCATTCTACCTTCTTCAAAATTGTCAAAAATTTGTGAGTACTCTTCTCACATGTTTTCTTCATGCTCCCATGTATCATCTTCAGGACCGTAGTAGGTCCATTGAACCTTTACCATCCCTATGGATTTTTTCCTAAGCACTTTGACCTTTCGGTTCATGATGCTTATTGGTTCCACCTGGAAATCCCCTTCATGCTCCACCTGGATCACATTACAATCAATTATGTGGTTATGATCAGGTACATAGTTCTTTAATAATGATACATGAAATACATTATGCATTCTTATGGATGAAGGAAATGCTAACATGTATGAAACTGGACCTATATTTTCTAATATTTCAAAAGGTCCACAATATATTGCTGCCAACTTCAAGAGACTTCCTAATCTTAGTGAACTTATCTTTTCTTTCACTTTTAGAAACACATGTTCTCCCACTTTAAAATATATGAAAAAACGATTCTTGTTTGCATAAATTTTCTTCTTATCCCGGACAACCTTTAAATTTTGCTTTATCCTTGTCATCTTCTCTTCCATTTCCTTCAACAAATATGGCCCAAAAACTGCTCCATCTATTGGATTATATCAACTCACTAGAGTGATGCATTTTTTGCCATACAATGCTTCAAATGGACTCATTTTCAATGAGGCCTGATACCCATTATTGTAGGAAAACTCAACTGAATGAATATAATCTTCCCACTTTGATGGCTGATCCATTACATACATTCTAAGAATGTCCTCAATTATCCTGTTAGTCCTCTTTTTCCCCCCATCTGACTCTAGATGATACGTTGTGCTAATATTCAAATTTGTCTCAAATCATTTGAACAAACCTTTCCAAAAATTTGAAGTAAACATTGGATCTCTATCTAAAACTATTGCCTTAGGTACTCCATGTAGCCTAACAACTTCCTTCATGTAGATATCTGCAATATTTATTGCCTTGTGTGTAGTCTTTACTGGAATAAAATGTGTTTCTTTAGTTAATTTATCCACCACCAACATGATGGAATCATGTTGCTTCATTGTTCTGGGCAGCTTTGTGATAAAATCAACTGTAACTACTTTCCATGATCGAGATTATTTTTGGCACGAAATGAGAGCGGAGATATAACACAAAAATATAGAGAGATATTGGAAGAGAGCCAATAATATAACATATATATATCAGATATATAACAAGAGGAACAAATATACAATAATACACAATTTCTATTAATGAGCAAAATGTACAAAACTGTAGAAATATAGAGTGAAAGACCCACTAGAATGGTGGCAGCTTATCTCTGAGAATATATGTGACGACTAATCACATTAGCAAGAAAATTATTGTTACAATGAGGCTCCAAAGGCCTTTTTAACATAAATAAAATCCAAAACCCTAACCCCAGAAGATGAAAATCCAACAGTTTTGTGGACCCCGTTTTGGGTAGTTTGGTGTATCAACTTCTCGGGGGCGTAACTTTGGCATACAATATCCATTCGGGGCGCACATTATCTGATTGGAAAGGTATATATGAGGAGATTCATTTTGGGGTATTAATCAGAGACTTTGATTGTCATTGAGGTTCCTGATCATGAAAAAACATTTTTTTAGGCCCTTAAAATGGCCCTAGAAGTTTAGGAATTGAAAAAATGCTAAAAACAGTAAGTTACCAACAAACTATTTTGAACCAGTTGGAATAGGTGGGTGACCACCAATATCCACATGGATCATTCCTCCCTCATTTGGAAGCAATTGCCTCCATTGCGTTGAGTTCTTGGGGGAGAGGGGAAAGTGCTTGTTGAATCTGAACCTTGGTGAGTTGCTTTCCTTAATGGAGAAGTTGCGTTGCTTGGTTTGTGGGAGGTTGTTGAGAACCTGATGGGATGAATGTGTGTAGAAGGAATATTTGTGATTTTCTTCAATCTTGTCAACCTTCTTCTACTGGATACAAGGTGCTTGGACTGAGGCTGCATTGGTTACAGTGTCCTTATGTTCACCTTTTGAACATATTGTGAAGAAGCTGAATTTTGTAGTATGAGATACTACCTTGCAACAATGTTTAGGTGGGATAGTAGTTGGAACTACCTTTGGTATCCTGTAGAGATGACCTGCCAGAGAAACAATGACACTACGGGGTCAAGACTCATAAATAGCATGGCGCTTCCACATATATGGATGGCCTAAAATAACATCACAAACAACCAGTGGGGAAACATCACATAATACCTGATCATCCTTTAAGGGTTGGATGCCATATGAAAATTGACACTGCTGGCTGACACAAATATCTCGTCCCTAGAAAAGCCACTCGATGTTGTATGGCTACGGGTGTGGTTTTGTCGACAATCCCAACTGTTTGATGACCTCTGCTAAGATGAGGTTCTTCTAGCTTCCACTATAAAAAATGAAATGCAACAGGGTCCCCTTCACCCACATCTACGAATGAAAGAGGCGCTCCCCCTCTTTAGGATTTGTTGGTTCTTCTAGTTGAATTATTGCGGTCTCAACAATAGTAGTGGGGTCTGCATTGATGATATATCTTCTCCCATTATTTTCTGAACCAGATTCTGAATTAGGGTTCGAATCCTTTTCTTTGATCTCAACCTCCAATGATTGTTTTGAGCGACATTCATCAGTGTTGTGCCAAGGGATTTTTTGGAAATCACACCATTTTCTAGTGTCCTTCTTTGTCTTCTCGTGACCCTTCTTTTCCTATGGCTTGGACTAGTTTTTGGGAGGCTGTTTGTTAGAGTCATCTGTATCATATTTTGTTTGTTGCATATTTGTAGACCCAAACTCCCTTTTGTTCTAGTGCCTAAGTTTTTTGCTCGATTTTGATAGCATATCGATAGGAAGCTTGTAGCAATGAGATGTCCAGAAATTCCATTTCAGTTTGGATGTACCTGTGTAGAGCCCCACGATATTTTAGAACCAAATTTCACTCATAATATTTGATACCCATCATGGTGTGCAAGGTATGGAAGGTATTGGTGAAATTCAACACTACTTGGCCCCTCTCTTGACGTAGCATGGTCCATCTCATGTACTGGTCGTCATAGTTACCAATAGGGTAATATTTTCCTTGACCGCAAGAAAAAAAAATACCAAGTGGGCTTGGCCCCATATATTCTAGACTCATCAGTGGAACTTTTATCCTAGTAAGTTTCCCACCAATGTTTGACAGGGGGGAGAGCATTAAGTAGTGAGAAGGTGATCTTTTCCCTGTTAGATAAATTGTGAATAGAGAAATATCCTTCTAGCAGATTTAACCATTTTTCTAGGGCATCCGCATCTATATGTCCTTCAAATATGGGAATATCAAAATTAAATTGTACCTTGAAAGGCAAGGTTCCTCCAAAGTGGTCTCTTGATGAAGACACGTCGGTTTTTATCGGTAGGCATTGAAGGATGTGGGAAAAATTCTCCATAATTTTGTCCCTCTGTCGCGTGAGAGCTTGCTCAAGCAACATATTAATAGAATCATTTGCTTTGTAATTTTTATTTTCTTCTACCATGGAGGGTTTCTTGGGTGTGCATGAGATATTTTCCTCAATATATACAAGATCGAGACCCAACTTTTTATACTCGGACCTCATCGGGGACATGCACTGAAAAATTATCAAGAACAACCTGCTTTGATACCACTGATCCAGATTATTTTTGGCATGAAATGAGAGTGGAGATATAACATAGAAATATATAGAGATATTGAAACAGAGCCAATAATATAACATAGATATATCAGATATATAACAAGAGGCATAGATATACAGTAATACACACTTTCTATTAATGAGCGAAATGTACAAAACTATAGAAATACAGAGTGAAAGACTCTTTAGAATGGTGGCAACTTATCTTTGAGAAGAGATGTGATGGATACTCACATTATCAAGATGATGATTGTTAAAATGAGGCTCCAAAGGAATTTTTAATATAAATAAAATCCAAACCCCTAACCACAGAAGATGAAAATCCAACAGTTTTGTGGACCCTGTTTTGGGTAGTTTGGTGTATCAACTGACCAAGGGCATAACTTTGGTATACAATCTTCGTTTGGGGCATGCGATAGCTCGTTGGAAAGGTATTTATGAGGAGATTAATTTTCAGGGATAAATAAAAGACTTAAACTATAATTTAGGTTCCTAATCATTAAAAATATTTTTTTTAGGCCCTCAAAATGGCCCCGAAAGTTTAGGAACCGAAAAACTGCTAAAAATAGTAAATTGCCAACAAACTGTTTTGAGCCAATTGGAATAGATGGGTGGCCACCAATATCCACCTGGATTATTCCATTTCCATTATGGAATGGGAAATTGATGCAATAACCCATTTGGATGCCTATGCTCTATCTTCACTTTTTGGCATTCTAGACATCTGGTTATGTAATTAGTCACTTCTTTCTTCATTCCCGACCAAAAGTATTGGCTTCTCACAGTTGAAATTGTATTCTTATATCCTGGGTGCTCGACATATGAAACCTTTTGCATTTCCTTCATAAATTCATTTTTCATCTCATTGGAATTCAATTTTTCATCTCATTGGAATTCAACACATATACTTTACCCTTATACATGAGAATTCCATCTTCTTTCACCTCATACAAATTAAATTTCTGTGGAAAATTTCCTTGCTCTAATGTTTATTTTATCTTCACATATTGTTGATCTGAATTTTCTGCTACAATAATTTGATCTTTCAAATTTGTCCTATACATGTTGATGGTTGCCACATGCACTTCATAAGCTCTCCTGCCGAGTGCATCAACCACTTGATTTTATTTTCGTTTTATATGCTTAATTTTGAAGTAATATTCACTCAAAAATTCTAGCCATCTAGTTTGTCTAACATTTATTGTTGGTTGTCCAAACAAATGTTTCAAACCACAATGGTTTGTTCTTAGCTCAAATTTATTACCCATAAGGTAATTCCTCCAATTTTTTAATGCATGCACAATAGCTGCTAACTCTAGATCACGCGTGGCATAGTTTCTCTCATTCTCTTTTATTTTTATACACTCATAACATACCACACGATCCTTTTGACTAAGAACTCCACCAAGCCCTTATTTTCATGCATTAGTGCACACAAAAAGATCATCATCTGGGTCTGTAATCTTCAATATTGGTGCAATTGTCAAGATGTCTTTCAGCTGCTGAAAGCTCTCTTCACACTTGGAATTCCATTCAAATTTCACTCCCCTATTTTGCAAAGAAGTGATTGGGCTTGTAATCTTTGAAAAATATTTTATGAGGCTTTGATAATAACCGAAAATACCTATGAATGATATGAATTCTATCACATTATTGGGCATTGGACATCCTCTAATGGCCTTTATATTCTCAGGATCAACTTCTATCTCTATTGCTGAAATTATATGCCCTAAGTAGTGAATCTTATTTTGGTAAAAGATGCACTTAGCTTAGCATAAAATTTATGCTCTCTTAAAACTTGCAACACCATTCTTAAATGTTTCTCATGTTCCTCTTCTGATTTAGAATAGATGAGGATATCATCTAAGAATACAATCACAAACTTGTCCAAGTACTCTCTGAACACTCCATTCATCAGGCACATAAAAACTATTGGGGCATTTGATATCCCAAATAACACTACCATAAATTCATAATGCCCATATCTTGTTCTAAATGATTTATTCTTCCTTTATCCTTACTTGATCATAGCATGATCTCAAGTCAATCTTCGAAAGTATTCTTTCACCCTTCAGTTGGTCAAACAAATCATCGATTCTTGGAAAAGGATACTTATTCTTTATGGTAACCTTATTAAGTTTCCTGAAATCAATACACAACCTTAATGTTCCATTCTTCTTCTTCACAAAAATAATTGGGGCTCGCCAAGGTGACACACTTAGGTGTATATAACTCTTCTTAAAAAATTCTTCAAGCTGCATCTGCAACTCTTTTAGTTCTGGTGTGCCCATTCTATAATGTGTTTTAGACATTGGGGCAACTCTTGGCACCAAATCAATAGAGAAATCAATGTCTGTTTTTGGTGGTAGTCCCATAATTTCTCTAAAAACATCTTCAAAATCCCTCAAAAACTATACAGTCTTCAATGCTTTCCTTTTTGTCTTTGGTTTCCTCCTCCATATGTTCTACAAACATCTGACATCCTTTCCTAAAACTCTTGTTCAACTACATAGTTGGAATCTCTCTAACAACTACAATTCTTGGAATGCCTTGAATCTTTCCCTGTTTTCATTCCTCATCAAGACATGGAATTGTCTTGTTGTAATAGTCTAGGACAACATGATGTTTTTCCAACCAATCCATGCCAATTAGAAAATCATATATACCCAATGGTATGATGTTTACATCCACTTTTTTATTGATTCCATTCATGTCTATGGGACAATATTTAACCAACTCATTGATTTCCCTCTTAGCCCCTATGGCTAATTGAACTAACCAAGATTTATCATGATTACTTCTTTTCAAGTGAAATATTTCAACAATGTTAGCATTTATGTAACTATTTCTAGCTCCAGAATCAATTAAAATTGTTATGGGCTCATTATTGATCTTACCTTCCACTTCAATCATGGGAGATTGATATCTAGCTTGCTTGTTATCCAAGGCTTCATAAATCCTTGGCATGCTTCTGCCCATGTCTTCCACTATTTCATCGTCTTGAATGTTGTGGACAATCCTTATTCTTTCTCCTTTGTGAGGGAAATCCCTATACATATGATTTCCCTCACATCCCCAACATTGCACCAACTTCTTCCTTGGAATTTTTCCAAATGAATCTACAATCTTGCATTCATTTTGTGTGACTTGACCATGTTGATTCACTTGGAAATTATTCATGAAAAAGTGTGGATTAAAACCCCTTTTCCTTTGATCCTTCTTATCCTTCATCTTGTCATTCCAATATTTTTGGAAAACTGGTCTTCCTTTGCTATGCTCATACAAATGCCTTGTTGTCCTTATGGTTTCCTCCAAGGTTTTGGGGTTATCATATTGAATCTTATCACTGTAGAAAGAGGGTAACCCATTTAAAAACCTTTTGATTTGTACTTTCTCATCCTTGATGAAGTCAACATACTTAAACAATTCAAAGAACCACTTCTCATATTCCTCCATTGTCATGGTTCCCAACTTGAGTTCAAAGAACTCTTTCATCTTTCTTTCATATAAATGCTCGGCTAAATATATCTCTTGGAAATATACCATGAACTACCTCCATGAGATTCTTTTCTCATCAAGGTTCTTAGCTTGCTTACGTTGATCCCACCAAATGGTTTCCTTCCCTTGCAAGTGGTAGGTGGACATTATAGCTTCTACCTGGGATGAGTAATCATGTAGTTAGAAATATTTCTTCATTTCCAACGGCCATGCCTCAACATATTCTTCTTTCTTTTTCTCACCATTGAAATTTGGTGGCTTAATCTTCTTGAGTTCACCCTACAAGATGTTTACCTCAGGTATTCTCCTTTTCCTCTGAACAAGAGACACACTTGGGTTGCTCCTTGGACCTAAACTTAAATGAGTTTTTTTGGTGGAATGCCTTGGAGAATGATGGCGTCTACTCATGCTTCTTGACTTCCTATCATTCCCATGATCATCTTTTTTTCTATGAGATCTTGATGTTGATACTTGTCTAGAACTAGTTTCTTGCTTGGTTCCAGATTCCTTGTTAAATTGCTTCTGCATCATATTTAGGCTTTGAAGTATCTCTTCTTTAACCTTCATGATCCTCTCAGTATTGACCCTATAGCTTTGCACTTCTTTTTGCAGGATTCTCATAGTTACAGTCCCTTGCCTATCTCTTCTCCCATTAGAATTAGTCTCAACATTACCCATGCTGGTATGTAGACCTCCAATTTCTTCCTCATGGCTATGAAACCATTGAGAATCCTCCATGTCTCTATTTCTCATGTAAGAACTAAAGTTTTCTTTTCTGTATCTCTAATTTTGCAAGAATGTGCATGCAATAATTTGTTGTTAGAATTAAACATATTGCAAAATATTTAGAAATTATATTATAGGTCATTATTCATTTTAAATTATGAAGAATATTAATACATTAATCCCAAGTAGTATTCCTTAAATTCATTCATTTTCTAAACAACTTTCCAATGACTATCCTCATGCCTCAATTTGAGTATTGAGAAAATAGTTACAACGATTACAAGTTGCAATTTCCACTCTTTTTCTGCTACAAAATTCACTTTTATCACTTTTGAAGAAAATATAATGCCCAAATCAAAATTTTAGGTTGACATATCTCTTCTACTCCTCAATACCTTTCCAACAACTATTCGTTTTCTCCAATCCAAGCTCTGAGCTGAAAGTTATGGTGGAAAAATAGTGAAGGAATATGCATTATCATGTGTAACATAGTAGCAACACTCAATAACCATCCGATCATTTATTGATTAGATATCCACCATTGATCTATATTAATGGATTCACCATGTATCCAAGGCATATCTCTTCTTCATTTCAGTATCACGCTCTTCAATTTGCACTCTTTAGTTTCACTACACTTAACTTGCTCCCATTCTTAGAAACTTTACTGTATTCACGGTCTTGCTGGTGGTGGACTCATGGTATATCTTCATAACTTCCATGAACCTTCCGCCAACACTTAGATTATTTTTACTTCATGGATGAACACATAATTTTTTAACCTTCATTTCATATGTATGTCCGAGAAGTCTCAACACTTAACCATTTTTCCATCTACGTGGACTCACGGTAGCTTAAAACTTAGAAAAATTTCAAGATCTTACTGTGGTTTCATGGGACTGATAGTTGGCCTGCCACATGGCTCCACATCACCTACCAATTTTCATCCCATACAAAATGTACCTTCCATTGTGGAAGTACACATATTTCTTCTACCATGTCAGCGGACATGTGGCGTCCACATCATGACGACGTCATTGTACAAAAAATACCCAAATTTTTCCGATTTTTCTTATGTTCAAAATTTCTAGAGGCTCAATTCTTCACATTACCCATGAAATTTCTCTCAATTTTACTACAGTAATTTAATAAAACAAGTTGCACACATACTCCATAATTGATTCTCTGTGAATTTTCGCTTCATCATTCTTCTAACTTGGCCCATCTAGGCTCAGTGTTGAAAATTGAGCTCTGATACCACTTTGTAATGTTCCCAGCCACCTAGGCTGGGCCACGCCACCAAAAACCCTCCCTTTTTACAATTTTGATACCATAATGTAATGTTCTCGAGCCCAATCAAGGGACATTGTAGAATACATAGAAAAATGAAATTTCTGCCAACTAAAGTAATTCTTTTACTGTTAACCAATTTCATGTAGCTTACAACTACAAAATTTAAAACAGATTTAGCTAATGTCTATAACCATAAAATAGATGCACCTAAAGCATGCTAATAATCAACATGAAATGCAGCTAAACCACTTATTACAATAGCATATAAGTCATTATCATTTATGCAGAGTTCATGCACATTAATAACACATGTAAATAACTTAGCAATAACATCAAACACTTATCTTTAAACAAGAATTGTGAAACCAACTGTTGGGGACGAACATTCCACCCAACCATAGGTTGACTGTTCCAAATCTTAAAATCCAGTCACCCTCAGGCTGAGGTTAGTAATCCACAAAAGAGGGTGGTCTCTCACAGTCCACTCGAAGCTCATAAAACTCATAACCCAACTAGTATTCTCCTACAACTATCCCAATTTTTCTACCATCTCTCTTCCTCTTGACCTTCCGAACCTAAGGAATGCACCATTCTTTTATCTGGGATAACCCAAGGGATGTGCCTTCTGTTTATCAGTATTAACCCAAGGAATGTTCCAATCGTTTATCAGGGTCTCTCTAAGTGAATATGACTTCGAAATTAAGCATATAAAAGGAAAATAAAGTCAAGTGGTTGATGCACTTAGTAGAAGAGCTCATGAAGTGCATGTGGTAGCCATCCGTTTCCTTGGGTTGTATCAATTTTAGTGATAACAACATCGTCATTTTGATTCTCTCACTTATGTTTTTGGGAGGAAGGGAGAGGAAAGGAAAGGGGGTTGGAGCCTCCTTCCAGTTGGTGGTGGAGAATCTAGGGAGTTGGAGCTTCCTTTGGGTTGGAGCCTATAAACTAGGGGGTTGGAGCCTCCTTCTTATTAGTGCTGGAGAATCTACGGATTTGGAGATTTCTTTAGGTTGGAGCCTATAAACTAGGGGGTTGGAGCCTCCTTCCATTTGGTGTTGGAGAATTTAGGGAGTTGTAGCTTCCTTCAGGTTGGAGCCTATAAATAGGGGGTTGGTGCCTCCTTCTAGTTGGTGCTAGAGAATCTTGGAAGTTGGTGTTTCATGTGGATGTAATATTCGAGATATATATTAAATTTTTTTTTTGGTTTTCTCCCATTTGGGTTTCCACGTAAAACTCTTTTGTATTGTGTATCTATGATTATATGTTGATGATATCTTGAATTCAATCATAAGTGATAAATTGTTGCTATCATAAGTGATAAATTTTAGATAACTTAATGTTCCACATAATGTTTGCTAGCTAGGATTTAACCATAACCATTAAACTACTCAATACTGATTCATCTCCCCCACCCCCCCCCCTATTGGGGAATATTCCAAAAAATGGTATCAAAGTAGATCCTTCAGAAACATTCTAACCACTGGAAGGTAGATCATGGATTACACAGATAATGGAAAGCCAATGTTTGATGGTTGGAATTATGAGAGATGGAGCTCAATATTGAAAGTATTTTTAGAGGCACATGGGTATGATGTTTGGTAATCAGTTTTTACAGGATACACCACTTCAAAGAAACCTACAAATACTAGAGCCAAGAAGGAATTAAAAAGGAACAACAAAATAGAAATGGATGCCATCCTGGATGGATTACCCGATTTAGTAAAAGTCAAACTAGGACAATACTTATCAACCAAAGAGATTTGGGTAAACTACATAATATCTACTCTAAGGAATCTCTTCTTGTAATCAAAGGGCCATAGCATGTTGATTAGAATAAAGAATATGTTGATTTAGAATGAGAGGAAAGAAGCTCATCATGTCAGACAAATTTAGAAGAAGAAATTGGAAATGGTATGGCAGATAATAAAGAAGAATTATTATGTGCCCTAGAAAGACAAAGAAAAAAACTTGAGAATGACGAAAAATATTATGAATAAGGAGAAGTGGATCTTTTTGAGTGAGCTAAAAAGAGAAATAAATAAAAATAACTCACTCAAGGAAGAATTTATCAAGCTGAACGAGGGTTCTCAAAACCCTAACAAAAATTATAAAGAAGTCCAACAGAATGTCATAAATCTAAAGGTTCAACTAGAAGAAGCCAAAGTTATTGAAGAAAACCTCAAACATCAGTTGGAATAAAAGAAATGTTTCGAAGATGAAATAGTATCACTAAGAAAGGAAGCACAAAAGAGAAAAGAAATTTTGACAAGTCATCTTAAGGAAAGATCTGAGGACTTGAAACAACTTGAAGAATAATTTATTCAACAAGAAAGATGACTTGAAGAAGAAATCATCTCCTTGAAAAACCGACTTGAAGAAGCAAAGAGAAAGGAACAAGTAGTGAAGATCCAGATGATGAAGAAAAAAGAAGATTGTGAGAATATTGAAGAAGAATTTGTCTCATTCAGCGTTGAAGTTGACAATCAAAACAAGAAATTGAAGAGCTCTCAAGTACTAGAATATATTCTCAATTGTAAAATATCACCCTTCAATAAAGCAAATGTTGGATACATTGCTGAGGCCTCATGCAAGGAATATTCAATTTCCAATCCCATCAAGAGAGTCGAAGAGAGAGGAAGCTCCACACAACTAGTAATGGAAATTGAAGATAAGTGTTCTTTTGACAATTAAAATCGTTGATGAAGTCTTGGACGCAAAGTGTTGCTAAAGACAATTATTATAAAAGATAAATAATACTAGTAGGTGGGACCCCCTTGAATTATTGAACATCAGAACTGTTCATATTTGATGTTATGATGATGTGCAACAAGGCTTACATCGTTGATGAGATATATTTTTATTGGCTATGGTTTGAGCTTATGAAATGTTGGTTCCTTATGTTACCATGACCTATTCTATTCATTGATATCATTGCCACATGTTCTTATCGCACCTGCACAACAAACATGTTAGTGAAAACACATAAAATGCAGTTTGAAGAAAGGAAAAATTACTATAACAAATGAAAAAGAAAAAAGGATCTAATTCTGCAGTTTTACTATACCACATACAACAATTGGAAGGAAATAGGGAACAATGCAACAGTTGCAAAGGGGAAGAATTTAAACTATCCTATATACTATACTATATGAATGAAAGACTTAATGGTTATGGTTAAATCCTAGCTAGTAATTTAATGGCCATGCGATTTAATTGAGTTATGTGGTCGATATACATATGGTATATTTGGATGGATGAGATGTTGGTGGCTCATTTGACAAGGTAATGGACATTAATGGTTATGCGATTTTTTTTGAATTATATAATGTGAAATGGGATATATGATGTGGATAGAGCATTTGGAAAGTAATAGATGCAGATTCCAATGCATAGTTAAATTAATGGTGTTAATT
Source organism: Picea sitchensis (assembly GCA_010110895.2). Taxonomy (NCBI): domain Eukaryota; kingdom Viridiplantae; phylum Streptophyta; class Pinopsida; order Pinales; family Pinaceae; genus Picea; species Picea sitchensis. The sequence goes on along the minus strand of SNQJ01S0007987.1, from coordinate 269,163 downwards.
AAAAGATGGTTGACATGTACTGATGAGTAAATGAATTGTAGGTGGAGGCAACATGCATTTACTTCACATCACCTTTACTCCTTCCATTATCCATCACCCTAGTCGGGCTATTGTTTGACCTTTTTGCTATGGTTATGCTCCAACTTCTTAGCAGAGAGGAACCACTCGACCAACTCTCGTTTTAAGGAATTCGATTATAGGTATGTCTTTTTTGGCCATTCATGAGTCTGCTCTGGTTATGAAATGATTAATGGATCGGGTGTATTGGTTTGTGTTTTCCTTAAGTGTTGCAACTGTGTAAAATTGTGTTCTTGGAATGAAGCATTGATGGTTCTTTTTGCAATAATATTGAATCCATAGAAGTTATTGGTCATCCTGGGTGCTAGCTCTCTGTTATCCTTGCTGGTTTATTTGGAGGGTTTTGTTGGTCTTGGGTCAGCTGATTGTTCTCATGCATTCATAGCTATGTCAAGTCTCTATCTTTTATGGGTTTAATGGTTGAAGGCATTCCGTGTCACTGTGTTTTGTTCACTTGGGCATTGGTTGATTGCACCACTAGGGGTCACAAAATGAGTTTCATGTTCTTACTCAGCCTTGTATTCACCCCAGTGTTGTGGTCGTTTGATCAAAGATCATGAGGTTTATACCCTGCATTCGTTAAATAATATTTCCAGGTCGAATGAGAGCCTCACCTTATGTTATGGCCCCCTGCCGTGGATTTGTTACCTGTCCATGAATGAGTTGTGTTTCTTCCTATGTGTGCACCATTGGCCTCCGAGTTTTCACCATTACGAGGAGTTGGCTCTGTTCTCCCTATGTTGGCTATAGAGAAAAACATTAACCCTCTAGTCTGGAGTTTTATAGAGAATACTGTCAGGCCTGTCAAGTTTACTATGGGTTATTGTGGATTGAATGTATTGTCGATTAATTTGAATACACACTCGCCCAATTGGTCATATGACAGTCGTGTTGGTTTGGCATCTAGATTACTGCCACTGTTATAACAATGGTAAACCCTACATTGTTAATTGCATAATTCAATACACACAGTCGCTCTCCTTATGTTTAATAACTCAGTATTGTTTAATGGAGAGGGCCGCTGCCTTGATTCGAATTGATGTGTGGGTATGCATGATTTCCACAATTTGTTAGGTCGATTGATTTTTACGACAGTGGTGAATTGATTGGTTGATACACAACCACTGGTATTTTTCACTAAGGATTATTTGGATGTTTAGTTGACATTGGCTACGAATTCTTGATGTTGCTCATGCATACCACATTGTGTGTGTGGTGTTTCTACACAATGACATAATGATCATTGTAACTGTTAGTTTCTTTTGGAGCCTAATGGTTATTGCAACTAAGATGACTATATGAACTACATCCACTGCATGCTTATGATTGTCTGATTGTATAAGCCAAGTGTACACAACATAGTTGATTACAGTGACTAAATCGAAACAATATTTTATTATATTGATGGCTCGACATGATGGGTTGAGTTATTACTGTGACTGTGTGTTTGGTTTTGTAAAATGGAGATGTGCATCGTGCTGTTTTGGTGGCTGCGCATTGTGTATAATATGGACAACTTGGGTTTCATACTTAGGGGTACCCACATAGTTTTAAGAGTTTTTTTTGTTGCAATCTGATCATTTGTTGAGACATGCATGTTGTTGATACCTCGTCATATTGGATGGATGGCTCAGATTTTTAGAGTCACATTGAATGGGAATTGTACAGTGACAGAGTTACACTTGCATGATTGGATTATTTTGTGCATAGTTGTATTGGAATGGTGGTTGTTGTCTGTCTGTTTAAATGTTAATTCGGGTTTTGCAATTTAATATTGATTATTGGGTTTACTTCCCTATATATGTTTAACAAATATCATTGCATTCTAAAGGACATACCCGATTGCAGTGATAGTGCGACTTCATTGTTAAATTTGGAAACATGACTTTTGAGTGTAGTTGTTGATTGAAGAAATGCATGGGCAGTGGTTCATTCTGGTGGTTAACAAAGTGGAAATGGTTACTGTTTGAAAATTGTTATAAGTTGAAAAGTATATAAATGAAAGGTACATAACCCCTTTACAGATTATGTGGAATACATACTGTCTTGTGATGGCACTGTGTTGGATATTTGATTATGAACAGTGAACTAGTTAAATGCACATAAATTGTTATTTGGTCACAATGATTGATGGTTGGTGCATCTCTTTTCACATAATGTTTTATGGATCACTTAATTAATTTCAATAACAATAATCATTTTTCTTCCCTTCCATTATTTCATTTTTCGCTAATTACAAATCCCATCACCTTCCCATGTTCATTTTTCACTCCCTGTTCTAAGATTGATTACAGTTAAGAGAATTTCAATGTTAAAGCAGTTGAAAGTGGCAGTGTCTTGTGTGAATTACAATGATGTTTTATTGGTTTACTTTACATTTGGTTGTTGTTGTCATTGAGAAGTAACCATGTCCTTTTCCCCCCTCACTATATCATATTTTCTGTCAATACAAACCCCTCACATATCCCATAACCCCTTTTCACCCCCTTCTCATTGATTAACAGTAAAACAATTTGTATGGATTGGATTGCATGAGTCTGATGCATTTTTGAGCCAAATCTATTTCATATTTTTAAGAGTTTTCATGTATGGTTATTTAAAAGACTATTTTCTAATCAATCATGCATGCAGGAATTCATTTTTTTAGTTGAGGTATCCATGGTCGGGGAAACAGAGGTAGAGGTAATTGGAACCAAGGCCCAAGAAGGCCCATGTTCTCCATACATTTTGATGCTAATTCACAAGAGCTTGGCAAATTGTTTCATGTCAGATTTTTCAATTGGATTGGGTAGGGAGTAGTCCAACCTAGGCCTGAAAGGCCTCCTTTCCAAGTCTTTCAAGCCCCTGGTATCCTTGTGCCCCATCATGTATCATTGCAATGTGAGGTTCCTGAAAATGATGGATGGAAAGAGATTGTCCACCTGACAGTCTCCCAACATCGTGGCTGGCCCAACTTGTACTTTCTTGCTCCTTCGCCTATTAACCCCATTATCCAAGCTTCCATTGACCACTCGCTAGTGAAATCCTCCCATGCTAGCAAGAGATTGAAAACTGAGGCCCACCATGCCCTTGATAAAGGAAAATCCACTGCTTCCCCTTCCTCACCCTCCAATGGCTCTGGCAAATCCATGTCTTCCCGGATACATTTGAGGGACGATTTTTCCCACGTGATCAACGAGATTAGGCCTAAAGTATCTATAAAACCAAAGGCAAATTTAGGAAAAATCAAGAGGTGACAACAACAATCAAGGAAGGGTTGCATCACAAACTAGGAAATATGGCTTTTGAGTTTTTAGTTTTATCCATTGTTGATGATTTTTGACTTCAAGAACTTTTGGAAAACATGTTTTATTTTGGATATATGAGTAATATTTTTGAAAATAATTTCAAATTTCATGAGCTAAATTTGCCAAAAGTGAATATGTTGATGGGAGACACAAGGAGGTGTGTTTTACTTAACTAATGGTTATGTTATGATTGTTATGAACTAAAGGGAGTCACAAGGGGTCCCACCTACTAGTTATTATTTATTTATAACCCTTATTATAATTATGAATCTTCCCCCTAACTAAATTTAGTTGAGTCTTTTAATTAACTTAACTAATGAGTTGGTTCAACTACTTCAACCAATTCTAATTTGTTTAAAAGAAAAAGGAAAGGGAGGAACTTGAGGAGGATAGAAGCAAAAACATACTAAGGTTTTCTCTTTGAGTTTATGTTGAGATAATTTAGTTTTCATTCATTCATTATTCATCACAAGCCTAATTCTATTTTATGATAGTAGGGTCTTATTGTAGACAACAATATTCAGGGTTGAATCACATCATTCAGACACTTGTTTTTTAGAGGTGCTGATCTATCTTTGATAGTTTGTGTAGACTTGTCTATTTCTGAATTAATTTTCATGACTGAAAAAGGCTATTGTGCAGAGTCGAGTGGGAAACAATCTGTGACAAGCTGATCCAACTTTTAGAGTTCAGTTTTGGTTTTCTGTCACAGGTCCTTTTGTATGTTCCATCGGGGATGTCTAAGTTTGACTTTAGTCCAAAATTTATGCATGAGATTTTGTAAAGAAAATGACTCTTTGGTGAATTTGAATGAAACAAAGGATTGTTTTATGTCTCATCTGTCTTGATTATCATCTTGGTGACTCTTCTTCTATCTTTACATTTATTTCAACAACTGATATGTTCAAAAAATTACATAAAAGGTGAATTTCCAACGAGCTTTTTGTTGATAAAAGACTAGCCTAATCACTTGTAATTAATACTTGTGAGTTAGGATGTTATTTTTGTTGGCTATAAACATAGGGTGATATTCCCATCTATTTTTCTTTAGCCAATAAGAGCCTCAAAATGCTTGAGTAAGATCATTTCATATATTTTCCTCAACTTTTATTTGGTGACCATATTGGGGAGATCTTTGGTATCTCTCCGGTTAATTTTTATATTTGATTTTCATCGACACATCTTTCTTTTCTGAAATTGATTCTTTGAATGTTTTACTAATAATGACTGTTCTTGTTGCAAAACAGCCCAATCTTGAGCCCGATCTCCAAGACCAGACCAACATTGCTTTGAACTTGTTTCATACTATTTTAGACACTGCCAAGACTCGTGTTGAGCTTTACCATTCTTGGGCAGCAATTGAGCGAGATATTAGTATTAAAGAACAATTGGAAGCTAGACATAGACAGCCTAGAAATCAACAGTAACCTTTTATTTCTTCAGTTTTGGCCTTTCTTTAATGTCCTTAGATTCTTGTGCTTCTAGAACAAGAAGGGGCTTGTCACCTGAAATCAATCCTATTGCTGAAATAGGAAGAAGAAACATTGTTTTAAATGCCCCAAAAAGTTTTCTAAGGAGAACTTTATCTGATTCATCCATCTCGTCTTTCTTTCCCTCACCTATCACCGACAAGATGGCATCTAGTGGAGGCTCTGATGGTACTGGAAGTGCTCCATCTTCTCAATATTCATCGTCATAAGTGATTGGTAGCTTATATAGCCACCATATCCCTATCCAATCTACCACAAACCCCACCAAATTCATTAAAAAGTATGGGGATTTTCAGTTCAAAGAATATGCCACAACCACACCATGGCATGTGTCCTCTCCTCTTAACCTAGCACTTGCTACTCACCCACTTCCAAATTTTAAAGAGAATTTGCCTAAGTTTTTAGGAAATAACACTAATAGTACCAACAAACCCCTGGTGGAATTTTCTAATGCTTGTCATAATATACCAACGAACACTGTTAGTACCAGCGAACACTTGGTGGCCAACGACAACGATACTTTCATGCGCCTATTCATCAATTCCTTAGAAGGAAAGGTTGCGGCCGACTTCTTTGACCTTCCTCCTAATATTCTGTATACTTGGGAGGAGTTGATCTATTGGTTCTGATCCACTTATGGGAAATCCAAAAGCCCTACCGAGAAATTAAGGGAATATAATAACATCACTTATAAAGATGGTGAGACCATCAAGTCTTTCAACTTGTGTTTCACCAAGTTATACAATCAAATCCCCTAACTGATCTTCCCTTAGAACCAAGCCTCTTTCATGAATTACTACAATGCATTGCCTTCTCCCTACCATCATAGGCTTGAAGAAAAAGACATTGATAATATCGATTCCACTCTGCATGCTTGCTCAGAGTATGAAGAACAACTTGAAAGAATTGGTCTTCCCTAGGGAGAATTAGTTAGACAGACAGACATGTCCACTCTCTTACAACTAGTACAATATATGAACAATCATATGATATCATTTCAGCGGAAGGGTATTGTCTCCCCTCTCAACCCTGTATCTTCATCCTCTTCTGCACCCCCTTTTAGAAATTCGGTCTAAAACAATTTTCAGCCTAAAGCTATCCTGCCTCGAAGTTGGTGTAACTTTTGCGAGGAACACCATGAAGAAACCACATGTGAGGTAAAGAACAGTGCCAGAGATAATATCTTTGGTAAAATACTATAAGCTACTATCGATGTCCTAGACTTTGCAGAGCCAGAGGATGTCATGGTCATCAACACTAGGAACAAAGCCTAGCTCCCAAGGGAAAATTTGATTCTCCTCGTAGTTCTTCTACCCCAAGCTCATCCTCACTCGCTACTACTCCCCAGGTTCCTAAAATTCCTGAGAGTTAAGGAATCACTCCTCATCCCTCCTCTTCCAAATACAATATCTTGAATTAGTTGACCAACATCAAAGCAGATGCAACCCTTCTAGACATGGTTGTTGTCCCTGAACAATAGATGCATTTGAAACAATTCATGAAAGGAAAAGCTTCCGTTGTAGCCAATCTTTCCGAAGAGGTAAGCGAAGAGGATTCTTCTGTAAATAAAGTAGGTGCACATAACTTTCGATACCCTATAAAAAATCCACCTTTTTATATTTCTGTAAAGATCATGGATAAGATCCCCCATTGTTTCGTCATCGATGGTGGTTCAGGCCCAAGTGTGATATCGAAGATTATTATGGAAGAGCTAGGATTGTCTTGTACAAATGAAAATGCCAGAATCATGATCTCCTATAATAGTCTACAAAAAACAACCATAGGCGAGATTAAGGATGTAACCTTGGTTTTATGCGCTCATCCTGAGATAAGGAAAACCCTCAACATTTAGGTGATTGATATGTCTATAAGAAATTACTCAATTATCTTGGGGAGATATTGGCAAGCCTTAACAAGTGGATACCTCTCACTTGATGGGAAACATTTATCCGTTCCTTAGAATGGTAAGAATATTATAGTCCTTAGAGAGGAAAGAATTTCACCCTACATAGAGAGTGTTTCACAATCTAGCATAAACTATATCGAAGAAGACCTAAGAGTGTATTCCATCTTTGCTGAAGAGGATAATATTCCTTTGGAAATAATTTATTTAGATGATGATTTATGGCATATGCACTTTGATGGTTCACACTCTAATGAAGGTAATGGGGCTGGTATTATCTTGGTTTCCCTTGCAGGAAAAAATCATAATCTATCATACAGGTTGGAGTTTGCTTGTACAAATAATGTCGCTAAATTCAAAGCTTTATTATTAGGCATTAAGAACGCCCTTAATATTGGTTGTGGTCACCTTTCAGTTTTCGTAAATTCTGAGCTTGTTGTGAACCTGGTACGTAAGATATGATCTCCTAGCAACACGCTGATGGAACGATACTCCCAAACTGTTTGGGCACTTTTCTCGAACCTTCTATCTTTCAACATCACTCATGTTAAGAAGGATTTGAATTCAATGGCTAATCGGTTAGTTGTCTTTACAGCCTCTCCTAATCAACAACTTTTTCCTCACATGCCTGATTGTGCTTTTCAATCTCTACATCGTCCATATATTCTTGAAAATGAAGGATATTGGAAGGCCATCCCTAACGATGAGATAATTTGTTGTGTCATTAAAAATGAACCTATTAATCCCGAGGAGATTATATCCATAGAAAATAATAATATTCCTGAGGGCTTGAATCCTCTTGAGAGTTCATTTTCATTGAGTGTTGTAGGCAATAAAGAAAAACATAAAGAAGAGGAGTTATGAATGATGGTTGTTGAAACCATCCTCCTGAACATTAGGACACATGAATCTTCAATGAATGTTAAAATAAATGTCCAATGTTCTAATAAAGAAGAGATGGGATCCACCGGGCTACTCGGTGAATCTCAAAAGGTTTTTTCTTGGTCTTATGAGGATCTTCATGGTTTTGATCCTAGTCTTGTTCAACATATTATGAAACTAGCTAGGCAAAAATAAGAACTTGTTAACTCTGCACTGGAAGTACCCTTTCGAAGGGAGTTGAGAGATTTCTTAAGGGCTGAAACGTTGTTTTCATTCCACCCTAAATGGGTTTCAAATTGGGAACTGACCTCGAGGACCCCTGATAATATTAGAACCTGTATTAGTCTTCTAACTTTCAGGAAAGCGATTATGAGAAATCCCTTCCCTCCTCTCAATATGGAAATGTTTTTACAACAGGTTGTAGAGTCATAATTAGGGCCCTTACTTGATAGTTTGTTTGGTTACAAGAGAATCAAAGTAAAAGGGGAAAATGTTTAGAAAACCACTTTTATTACTAATTGTGATACTATGCCTTACAAATGCTTGCCTTCTGGTGTATTTGATGCAAGTACTGCCTTTAAAAGTCCTATACACACAACTTTCAATGAATTGGTCAGTCTCCATTCTTATCTTGATGATTTAATCATGTGCATCAAAGGGATGATAATTACATCATAATTTCAAGTGTTGGGTCCTTTCCAAATTACTTTTGTCTTAGACACTAACTCATACATTTTAAGGAAATTACAGAGACAATTGTTTTCCTACAACACTAACAGTCCTTGCTTAAAGTATTGTGAGGGGCCAGCATGAAAAGTTCTAATGCTGATTGGATTTCTTTATACTAGTAGCCTAGATTTGCTTTCAATTTTTGTGCTTCTTTTCTATGCTTACAGTACTTTGATTTCTGCCTTCTGAGTTACGTTTTCTCCTTTGTTGTGTTCATTTATGTCTTTTATTGTTGTTGTTTTAGTTTCTGCAACTTTACTTTTGTCATGATTTTGTTTCCTATTATCTTTGGTTAATTTGGTCAAATAATGGATCAATTCTGCCACAGTGACACTCCTGCAAAGAATTGTTAGCCAATACCAATCAAGATTACATAGTGTTATGATGTCTCCTCTGAAGGGACCTGGAAATTGTTATATATTTCCACTGTTGTCTTATAAAGGATTGGTTATCTCCCGCTTCTTCTTTCCATTTCTTCATCCATTGAGATTTTAAGAGCAAGTCTAAAAGTTAGAGAGAAGATTTTGGTCGAATGGTTATGCATACAGTGGTAAAAAACCCTCATACTTAACAATTTTCATGAATTATTCCCAAATTCCCTATCATTTTTCCATTAAATCCGCTCACTTCCCCCTATTGCATAATTATTCTAGTTACGTCTTCTAAAGTTATTGTTCTTGGTCTATGAACCCATGAGTTATGAGTTATAAATCTGTTGAAAACAAATTTCCCTGTGGAGTCGCCAGTTTGTTGACGATTAAAATCGTTGATGAAGTGTTTCCCGAAAAGTGTTTCTAAAGCCTATTATTATAAATCTAAATAATAACAGTAGGTGGGACCCCCTTGAATTATTGAAGATCAGAACTATTCATATTTGATGTTATGATGATGTGCGACATGACTTACATAGATGATGAGATTTTTTTTTATTGGCTATGGTTTGAGCTTATGAAATGTTGGTTCCTTATGTTACTACGGCCTATTCTATTCATTGATATCATTTACACTTGATATTATTGCACCTGGACAACAAACATGTTAGTGAAAACACATAAAAGGCAGTTTGAAGAAAGGAAAACTTACTATAACAAATGCAAAAGAAAAAGGATCTAATTCTGTATTTTTACTATACCACATACAACAATTGGAAGGAAATAGGGAACAATGCAACAGTTGCAAAGGGGAAGAATTTAAACTATCCTATATACTATACTATATGCATGAAAGACTTAATGGTTATGGTTAAATCCTAGCTAACAATTTAATGACCATGTGATTTAATTGAGTTATGTGTTCGATATACATATGGTATATTTGGATGGATGGGATGTTGGTGGCTCATTTGACAAGGTAATGGACGTTAATGGTTATGCGATTTTGTTTGAATTATATAATGTGAAATGGGATATATGATGTGGATAGCGCATTTGGTAAGTAATAGATGCAGATTCCAATGTAGAGTTAAATTAAAGGTGTTAATTAAAAGCTGGTTGGCATGTATTGATGAGTAAATGAATTTTGGGTGGAGGCAACATGCATTTACTGCAGGTCACCTTTACTCATTCCTTTAGCCGCCACCCTAGTCGGGCTATTGTTCGACCTTGCTGCTGTGGTTATGATTTGACTTCTTAGCAGAGAGGAACCACTTGACCATCTCTCGTTTTAAGGAGTTCGATTACAGGTATGTATTTGTTTTCCCATTCATGAGTCTGCTCAAGTTATGAAATGATTAATGGCTCGGGTGTATTGGTTTGTGTTTTCCTTAAGTGTTGCAACTGTGTAAAATTGTGTTCTTGGAATGAAGCATTGATGGTTCTTTCTACAATAATATTGAATACATAGAAGTTATTGGTCATCATGGGTGCTAGCTCTCTATTATCCTTGTTGGTTTAGTTGGAGGGTTTTGTTGGTCTTGGGTCGGCTGGCTGTCCTCACACATTCATAGCTATGCCAAGTCTCTGGATTTTATGGGTTTAATGGTTGAAGGAATTCTGTGTCACTATTTTTTTTCTCACTTGGGTATTGGTTGATTGCACCACTAGGGGTCACAAAATGAGTTTCTTGTTCTTACTTGTCCCTGTCTTCATCCCAATGATGTGGTTTTTTGATCGAAGAGCATGAGGGTTATACCCTACGTGCGTTAAATAACATTGCCAGACCGAATGAGAGCCTCACCTTTTGTTATGGCCCTCTGCCATGGATTTGTTACCTATCCATGAATGAGTCGTAGTTCTTCCTGTGTGTGCACCATTGGCCTCGGTGTTTTCACCATTACGAGGAGTTGGCTTTGTTCTCCTTGTGTTGGCTAAAGAGAAAAACCTTAACCCTCCAGTATGGAGTTTTATAGAGAATATTGTCAGGCCTATCAAGTTTACTATGGGTTATTGTGGATTGAATGTATTGAAGATTAATTTGAATACACACTCGCCCGGTTGGTCATATGACAGTTGTGTTGGTTTGGCATCTAGATTACTACCACTGTTATAAAAATGGTAAACCTTGCATTGTTAATTGCATAATTCAATACACACAGTCACTTTCCTTATGTTTAATAACTCAATATTGTTTAATGGAGAGGGTCATTTCCCCGATTCAAATTTATGCGTGGGTATGCACGGTTTCCACAACTTGTTAGTTCGATTGATTTTTACGACAGTGGTGAATTGGTTGGTTGATACACAGTCACTGGTATTTTTGCACCAAGGATTATTTGGATGTTTAGCTGGCATTGGCTACGAATGCTTGATGTTTCTCACACATACCACGTTGTCTGTGTGGTGTTTCTACACATTGAAATAATGATCATTGTAACTATTAGTTTCTTTTGGAGCCTAATGGTTATTGCAACTAGGATAACTGTATGAACTACATCCACTGCATGCTTATGATTGTCTGATTGTATAAGACAAGTGTACATAACATAGTTGATTACAGTGACTAAATCAAAGCAATATTGTATTAGATTGATGGCTCGACATGATGGGTTGAGTTATTACTGTGACCGTGTGTTTGGTTTTTTAAAATGGAGATGTGCATTGTGGTGTTTTGGTGGCTGTGCACTGTGTATAATATGGAAATCTTGGGTTTCATACTTAGGGGTACCCACATAGTTTTAAGAATTTTTTTTGTTGCAATCTAATCATTCTTTGAGATAGGCATGTTGTTGATACCTCGTCATGTTGGGTGGATGGCTTAGATTTTTAGAGTCACATTGAAATATAGGGGCCAACGACATTTTTCTAATGCTTGTCATAATATAGGGGCCAATGAAAAAAATACTTGCATGCGTCTATTCATCAATTCCTTGGAAGGAAAGTCTGCGACCAACATCTTTGACCTTCCTCCTAAGATTCTGTCTACTTGGGAGGAGTTGATCTATTGGTTCCGATCCACTTATGAGAAATCCAAAAGCCCTGCCGAGAAATTAAGGAGATACAATAACGTCACTTATAAAGATGGTGAGACCATCAAGTCTTTAAACCTGTGTTTCACCAAGTTATACAATAAAATCCACAAACTTATCTGCACTCATAACCAAGCCTCTTTCATGCATTACTACAATGCATTGCCTTCTCCCTACCGTCATAGGCTTGAAGAAAAATCCATTGATAATCTTAGTTTTTCTCTGCACTCTTTCTCAGAGTATGAAGAACAACTTGAAAGAACTGGTCTTCCCCAGGGAGAATCAGTTAGACAGACAAACATGTACGCTCTCTTACAACTAGTACAATATATGAACAATTGTATGATAGCATTTGAGCGGAAGGGTATTGTCTTCCCTCTCACCCCTGGAGCTTCATCCTCTTTTGCACCCCCTTTTAGAAATCTAGTTGAAAACAATTTTTAGCCTAAATCTATCCTACCTCAAAGTTGGTGTAAATTTTGCGAGGAACACCATGAAGAAACAACATGTGAGGTAAATAAGAGTGCCAGAGATAATATCTTTGGTAAAAGACCAGAATATACTATCGTTGTCCTAGAATTTGCAGATCTAGAGGATGTCATGGTCATCAACACTAGGAACAAAGCCTATGCTCCCAAGGGAAAATTTGATTCTCCCCACAGTTCTTCTACCCCATGCTCATCCTCACCCCCTGCTACTCCCCAAGTTCCTAAAATTCCTAAGAGTCAAGGAATCACTCCTCATCCCCCCTCTTCCAAACACAATGTATTGAATCAGTTGGAAAACATCAAAGCATATGAAACCCTTCTAGACATGGTTATTGTCCCTGAATAACATATGCATCTAAAACAATTCATGGAAGGAAAAGATTATGTTGTAGCCAATCATTTTGAATAGGTAAGCGAAGAGGATTCTTCTGTAAATAAAGTAGGTGTACATAACTATAGATACCTTGTAAAAAATCCCCCTTTTTATATTTCTATAAATATCATGGATAATATTTCCCATTGTTGCCTCATCGATGGTGGTTCAGGCCCAAGTGTGATGTCGAATATTATTATGGAAGAGCTAGGCTTGTCTTGTACAAATCAAAACACCAAAAGAATTCTCTCCTATAAGAGTCTACAAAAAACAACCATAGACGAGATTAAGGATGTAACCTTGGTTTTATGCGCTCATCATGAGATAAGGACAACCCTCAACATTTAGGTGATTGATATCCCTATAAGCAATTACTCAATTATCTCGGGGAGAGATTGGCAAGCCTTAACAGGGGGATACCTCTTGCTCGATGGGAAACATTTATCCATTCCTCGAAATGGTAAGAATATTATAGTCCTTAGAGAGGGAAGAATTTCAACCTACATAGAGAGTGTTCCGCAATATAGCATAAAATATATCGAAGAAGACCTAGGAGTGTATTCCATATTTGCTGAAGAGGATAATATTCCTTTAGAAATAATTGATTTAGATGATGATTTATGGAATATGCACTTTGATGTTTCACACTCTAATGAAGGTAATGGGGATGTTATTATCTTGGTTTCCCCTACAGGAAAAAATCATAATCTGTCATACAGGTTGGAGTTTTCTTGTGAAAATAATGTTGCTGAATTAGAAACTTTATTATTAGGCATTGAGAACACCCTTAATCTTGGTTGTGGTCACCTTTTATCTTTCGAAAATTATGAGCTTGTTGTGAACCTAGTACATAAGATATGCTCTCCTAGCAACAAGATGATGGAACGATACTCCCAAATTGTTTGGGCACTTGTCTCGAATCTTATATCTTTTAACATCACTCATGTTAATAAGGATTTGAATTCAATGGCTGATTGGTTAGTTGTCTTTGCAGCCTCTTCTAATCAACAAATTTTACCTCACGGGCCTGATTTTTCTTTTCAATCTCTACATCGTCCATATATTCCTAAAAATGAAGGATCTTGGAAGGCCATCCCTAACGATGAGAGCATTTGTGGTGTCATTCAAAATGAACCTCTTAAGCCCGAGGAGATTGTATCCATATAAAATAATAATAATATTCCTAAGGTCTTGACTCCTCTTGAGAGTTAGTTTTCATTGAGTGTTGTAGGCAATAAAGAAAAACATAAACAAGATGAGTTATGAAAGAAGGTGGTTGAAACTATCCTCCTAAACATTAGGACACCTGAATCTTCAATGAATGTTAAAATAAATGTCCAATGTTCTAATAAAGAAGAGATGGGGTCCACTGGGCTACTCGGTGAATCTCAAAAGAGTTTTGCTTGGTCTTATGAGGATCTTCGTGGTTTTGATCCTGGTCTTGTTCAACATATTATGAAACTAGCTAGGCAAAAACAAGAACTTGTTAACTATGCACTAGAAGCACCCTTTCGAAGGGATTTGAGAGATTTCTTAAGGGCTGGAACATTGTTTTCATTCCACCCTAAATGTGTTTCAAATTGGGAACCGACCTCGAGGACCATTGATAATATTAGAACCTGTATTAGTCTTCAAACTTTCTGGCAAGCGATTATGAGAAATCCCTTCCCTCCTCTCAATATGAAAATGTTTTTGCAACAGGTTGTAGAGTCACATTTAGGGCCCTTACTTGACAGCTTGTTTGGTTACAAGAGAATCAAAGTAAAAGGGGAAAATGTTCACAAAACCACTTTTATTACTAATTGTGATATTATGCCTTACAAATTCCTGCCTTCTGGCGTATTTGATGTAAGTACCACCTTTAAAAGACCTATACACACAACTTTAAATGAATTGGTTAGTCTCCATGCTTATCTTGATGATGTAATCATGTGAGCCAAAGGGTTGATAATTACATCATAATTTCAAGTGTTGGGTCATTTCCAAATTACTTTTGTCTTGGACACTAACTCATACATTTTAAGGAAATTACAAAGACAATTGTTTTCCTACAACACTAATAGTCCTCGCTTGAAGTATTGCAAGGGGCCAGCATGAAAAGTTCTAATGCTGATTGGATTTTTGTATACTATTAGCCTAGCTCTGCTTTCAAGTTTTGTGCTTCTTTTCTATGCTTACAGTACTTTGATTTCTGCCTTCTAAGTTAAGTTTTCTCCTTTGCTACATTCATTTGTCTTTTATTGCTGTTGTTTTAGTTTCTACAACTTTAATTTTGTTGTGATTTTGTTTCCCATTATCTTTGGTTAATTTGGTCAAATAGGATGTTGGATCAATTCTTCCACAGCGATACTCCTGCAAAGGATTGTTAGACAATAACAATCAAGATTACACAATTGTTATGATGTCTCCTCTGAAGGGCCCTGGAAATTGTTATATATTTCCACTGTTGTCTTATAAAGGATTGGTTATCTCCTACTTCTTCTTGTCATTTCTTCATCCATTGAGATTTTAAGAGCAAGTCTAAAAGTTAGAGAGTAGATTATGGTTGAATGGTTATGCATACAGTGGTAAAAACTCCTCATACTTAACACTTTTCATGAATTATTCCCAAATTCTTTGTCATTTTTCCATTAAATCCACTTACTTCCCCCTATTGCATAATTATTTTGGTTACGTCTTCTAAAGTTACCGTTCTTGGTCTGTGAAAGCATGAGTTTTGAGTTCTAAATTTGTTGAAAACAAATTTCCTTTTGGAGTCGCCAATTTGTTGATGATTAAAATCATCGACAAAGTCTTTCCCACAATGTGTTGCTAAAGCCTATTATTATAAAAGCTAACTAATACTAGTAGGTGGGACCCCCTTGAATTATTGAAGATCATAATTTTTCATATTTGATGTTATGATGATGTGCGACACGAATTACATGGTTGATGAGATCTTTTGTTATTGGCTATGGTTTGAGCTTATGAAATGTTGGTTCCTTATGTTACTACAGCCTATGTTATTCTTTGATATCATTTCCACTTGTTCTTATCGCACCTGCACAACAAAAATGTTAGTGAAAACACATAAAAGGAAGTTTGAAGAAAGGAAAACTTACTATAACAAATGCAAAAGAAAAAGGATCTAATTCTCCAGTTTTACTATACCACATACAACAATTGGAAGGAAATATGGAACAATGAAACAGTTGCAAAGGGGAAGAATTTAAACTATCCTATATACTTTACTATGTGCATGAAAGACTTAATGGTTATGGTTAAATCCTATCTAGCAATTTAATGGCCATGCGATTTAGTTGATTTATGTAGTCGATATACATATAGTATATTTGGATGGATGGGATATTGGTGGCTCATTTGACAAGGTAATGGATGTTAATGGTTATGTGATTTTGTTTGAATTATATAATGTGAAATGGGATATATGATGTGGATAGCGCATTTGGCAAGTAATAGATGCAGATTCCAACGTAGAGTTAAATTAATGGTGTTAATTAAAAGCTGGTTGGCATGTACTGATGAGTAAATGAATTGTGGGTGGTGTTATCACTCCAGGAAACTCTCCTAGGCTGTAAGTCGGAGATGCCTGGTAACTAACTCTTTTTGGGAAATGTTTTCTTAATATTTGAAATGGTTTATGGATCAAGATGAATATCTACGTACTGGACTGTGTATTCAAGACTGTCTAGGAATATAAAATCTCACAAGGCTTTCTAGTAATGCAGTCAGACAAAGTTTGATTGAATGTAGGAGGAAAAAGGCTATTGAACCATATTATACTTCATACCAACAAGTACAATGGATTTAACAACCAAAGAAATAACTTATGATCATCAACTAAATCAATCAGCAAATGAGATGACAGTCA
>SNQJ01S0007987.1:223187-246813 GCA_010110895.2 Picea sitchensis | reverse complement strand
TGTGTGATTTTCAAAAACACCAAAACATTCATCTTGAGAGGAATTAGAAGATAAAATAAAATTGCATACCTTATGTTCATGCATGTACTTGGTAAGGGTTTCCTTTGCCTCATGGAGTTGAATATCCATCTCATGCAACTTTTCAAGAAGTTGGCCTTTCTCCTCCTTCATGGCCATCAACTGCTCTTCAAGGGCAATGCTCTCATTTCTGTCTTCACACATCTCTTTCGTCAAATCTCTCATAGTTAGAATCTCCTTCAACATCTCTTTGTCAAAGAACTTGGATTTTGAAGATGTATGAGAACTACCAACGTTTGAAGCTTCCTCCATCCTTACAAGATATCAAACTTCAACACAAAACTTTCACAATACCAACAACTAAATCTCAAGCTATCAATGGAAAACACATGAGCAAAAAAAAAAAAACTATGCTCTGATACCTCCTGATCTAAAAATAGAAGGCTGACTTGTTACGCTATGCAAGCACCCTCTACTTCATTAAAATAAACTTTACAGGACCTTGCTTCATGTGTTAAAATATGCAAGATAGTTTATGTGCCAAATTTATGTATCTTCTTGTAAATGCTTATGTGTGAGGATATGTTATTTTAAATGGTTAAATATGTACTTTCAATAAATACACAACAACATAGCTTGTAGCAAATAAACCATCAAACTCACAACAAGAACAAGATGATAAAGGAGTTCACCCCTCTCCGGGCTACATCTCCTTGAGCCTCCATCAATGGACTTGGCTCTCTGGGATTAATTTGTCAAAAGTTATTTTACAAGCTACTGCTCAACTCCAATGGAAAATCAGACTCTACCATTGGGATCCGAACACATAAAAACCCCAAAAATGACTAATAGAACTCTAAAAACGGATCATGGCTCATCCGGGCATGACCTCTTCTACATGTGGCCATAAGCTTCATTGAGCTTCTCTTTGGCAAAAACACCTGTAAAAGTCCTCAAAAGCCTCTGAAACCAAAACATGTCCTCAATCAATGAGGGATTCAAGCTCCCTGGAGCTTGTTGAAACTTCAATGGTTAAAAACCTGCAAAAGAAGTCTTCAAATGGCCTTGATAATAGTGCCAATGGATTCAGGACATCCAAAAACCCCTAGTTGAGCTTTTACGACACTTCAATCGGCCAAATAATGAAGAAGATAGGCCTCCTGCCATTCTCTTCCTCAAGTTTGTTGTCTCTGCATCTACAAAATGTACCCTTGTGAAATGAACCTGGCACACACTCTTATTTAAGCGCAAAAACCTGGCACCGGACACAACCGTGCCAACGGTGCAAACTATAGGATGGTTATGGGCGCGCCAGCCCCTAACCGCCTAGCTCTCAGGCACGTGGAGGTCATATGACCTTGCAAATTTGTAAAAAGGGCTAACGGTCAAAACCGTGCCAACCGCACCAACTATTTCAAAATTCTCATGCGCTCCCGGTTGTGGTCACATAACACACAATAGAACTGTGGCTTAAACCATCAACACACATCCCGCGCACTATAACATGGTCATATGATATATAGAAAAACCACGGGCCATACAGTTAAAACCCCACGTGCCATTTTAACGAAGGGCTTGGTCATATATAAAGGCATAGAACCGGGGGTTGGGGCTAAGCCCTGGCCCGAGCCCCCGCCAAACTATACAACAAAGAAAATTTAAATAAATTTAAACCCGTTCATATACCAAGACACAAAGTATGACGTGTTGGAAAAGTTGAATTTGTGAAGGCTTTGGTAAAGGGGGAGGTCCGGGGTTCAATCCCCACGAAATCCAAAAAATTTTGAACTAACAAACCATAGCCAATAAAGGGGTGCCACGTGGAAGCCCATGACTAGGCCACGTGGCACCTTACCATTTGCCCAATAAATGCCACGTGTCACAACAACATTCGTCCAACTGTCAACCAATATATGAATTCCACGTCACCTACCACATCAGTGGTCGTACCTCTTCCATTCAGCTCTGCCACATCATCGTATGGACATGCCACGTCAGCATCCTTTTTTTTTACCTGTTTGACGATTCGAACATATCACGATATCTCTCGCTCCCGATGTTCGTTTGAGATGAAATGAGTTGCGTTGGGTTTGTGATGACGGGGCTACGCTCTCATCCGTTTTGAGGCAATTCCGAGAACGTTGATTTTTGAGCTAAAATTTGACCCTTGGTCCAGATTTTGATCACTTGTACAATAACAGAGTTACACTTGCATGATTGAATTATTCTATGCATAGCTGTGTTGGAATGGTGGTTGTTGTATGTATGTTTAAATGTCAATTTGGGTTTTGCAATTTAATCTTGATTATTGGGTTTATTGCCCTATAATGTTTAACAAATATCATTGCATTCTAAAGGACAGGCCCGATTGCATTGATAGTGTGACTTCATTTTTAAATTTTTGAACATGACTTTTGAGTGTAGTTGTTGATTGAAGAAATGTGTGGGAAGTGGTTGATTCTGGTGGTTAACACAGTGGAAATGGTTATTGTTTGAAAATTGTTATAAGATGCAAAGTATATAAATGAAAGGAACATAACCCCTTTACAAATTGTGTGAAATACATATTGTCTTGTGATGGCACTGTGTTGGATATTTGATTATGAACAGTGAACTAGTTAAATGCACATAAATTGTTATTTGGTCACAATGATTGATGGTTGGTGCATCTCTTTTCGTAGAATGTTTTATGGATCACTTAATTAATATCATGAATAGTAATCATTTTTATTCCCTTACATTATTTCATTTTATGCTAATTACAAATCCCATCACCTTCCCATATTCATTTTTCACTCCCTATTTTTAGATTGATTAAAGTTAGGAGAATTTCGGTGTTAAAGCAGTTGAAAGTGGCAATGCCTTGTGTGAATTAAAGTGATGTTTTATTGGTTTTCTTTACAGTTGATTATTGTTGTCATTGAGAAGTAACCATGTCCTTTCCCCCCCTCATTATATCATACTTTCACTCAATACAAACCCCTCATATCTCCTAGAACCCTTTTTCACCCCCTGCTCATGGATTAACAGTAAAAAAAATTGTATGGATTGGATTGCATGAGTCTGATGCATCATTGAGCCAAATCTATTTCATATTTTTAAGAGTTGTAATGTATGGTTATTTAAAAGACTATTTTCTAATCAATCATGCATGCAGGAATGAGTTTTTTCAGTCGAGGTAGCCATGGTTGGGGAAACAAAGGTAGAGGTAATTGAAACCGAGGCCCAAGAAGGCCTAGGTTCTCCATACATTTTGATGTTGATTCACAAGAGCTTGGCCAATTGTTTCATGTCAGAATTTTCAATTGGATTGGGTAGGGAGTATTCCAACCTAGGCCTGAAAGGCCTCCTTTCCAAGTCCTGCAAGCCCCTGGTATCCATGTGCCCCCTCACATCTCATCGCAACCTGAGGTTCCTGAAAATGATGGATGGCAAGAGATTGTCCACCCGACAGTCTCCCAACATCATGGCTGGCCCAACGTTTCCTTACCTGCTCCTCCGCCTATTAACCCCATTTTCCAAGCTGCCCCTAACCACTCACCAGTGCAATCTTCTCACGCTAGCAAGAGATTGAAAACTGAGGCCCACCATGCCCTTGATAAAGGAAAATCCATTGTTTCCCCTTCCTCACCCTCCAATGGCTTTGAAAAATCCATGTCTTCCTGGATGCATTTGAGGGATGATTGTTCCCATGTGATCAACGAGATTAGGCCTAAAGGCTCTGCATAGCCAAGGGAAAATTTAGGAAAATCAAGAGGTGACAAAAACAATCAAAGAAGGGTTTCATTGCAGACTGGGAAATATGGCTTTTGAGTTTTTAGTTTTATCCATTGTTGATGACTGTTGACTTCAGGAAATTTTGGACAACATGTTTTATTTTGGATATATGAGTAATATTTTTGAAAATAATTTCAAATTTCATGAGCTAAATTTTCCAAAAGTGAACATGTTGATAGGAGACACAAGGAGGTGTGTTTTACTTCACTGATGGTTATTTTATGATTGTTATGAACTAAATGGAGTCACAAGGGGTCCCACCTACTAGTTATTGTTTATTTATAACCCTTATTATAATTATGAATATTCCCCCTAACTAAACTTAGTTGAGTCTTTTATTTAACTTAACTAATGAGTTGGTTCAACTACTTCAACCAATTCTAATTTGTTTAAAAGAAAAAGGAAAGGGAGGAACATGAGGAGGATAGAAGCAGAAGCATACTAAGGTTTTCTCTTTGAGTTTATGTTGAGATAATTTATTTTTCATTCATTCATTATTCATCACAAGCATAATTCTCTTTTATGATAGCAGGGTCTTATTGTAGAGAACAATATTCAGGGTTGAATCACATCATTCAGACACTTGTTTTTTAGAGGTGTTGATCTATCTTTGATAGTCTATGTAGACTTGTTTGTTTTTTAATTAATTTTCATGACTGACAAAGGATATTGTGTTGAGTCGTCTGGGCAAAAATCTGTGGAAAGTTGATCCAAATTTTAGAGTTCAGTTTTGGTTTTCTGTCAGAGGTCCTTTTGTATGTTCCATCAAGGATATCTAAGTTTGACTTTGGTCCAAAATTTCTACATGAGATTTTGTAAAGAAAATGACTCTTTGGTGAATTTGAATGAAATAAAGGATTTCTTTATGTCTCATCTGTCTTGATTATCATATTGGTGACTCTTCTTCTATCTTTACATTTATTTCAGCAACTGATATGTTCAGAAAATTACATAAAAAGTGAATTTCCAACAAGATTTTTGTTGATAAAAGACTAGCCTAAGCACTTGTAATTAATACTTGTGAGTTAAGATGTTATTTTTGTTGGCTATAAACATAGGGTGATATTCCCGTCTATTTTCCTTTAGCCAAGAAAAATCTGAAAATGATTGAGTAAGATCATTTTATATCTTTCCTCAACATGTTCTAGATTCTTGGAAAAGAAGAATGAAGAGAAAGCCAAGAACTATGTAGACATTCTCAAAGGAAGGAATCATGGTCAACAAGAGGAAAAAATGGATGAATGCAAAAGAGGTATATCTCCAAGAAGACCTTCTACCTACAGAAATCAAAGAAGCTTCAATCATTGTGAAGGAAACAACAGAAAAGAATATCATGATTATCCAAGGCATACATTCAAAAGGACTGCATCACAAAGAGGATCACTTGCTCCCAGGTATCAAAGTTTCTTTCCTGGTTACTGTTTTACTTGTAATGAATTTGGACATAAATCTATACATTGCAGATCATATGGAATAAATATTCAAGAAAGAGATGTTTATGTGGCTCCCTACAATATTGAATGTTACAAATGCAACAACCATGGACATAAAGCTCGTGATTGTAGAAGCATGATGAAGTCTTCCTTGAAGGAAAATACTGATATCAGATACAAGAAGGTTTGGAGAAGAATGAAAAAACAAGAAGAATAGGTGAATGAAGAACTCCCATAAATTATACTCACTGGATTTATAGAATTGTGAAATCATGACGAATCTACAAGTAAAGAGGAAGATGTTAGAATTCAGAATGATGATCCCACAACAAAGAAACCTTATATTTTGTTCTAATTTGTCCATCTTGGAGACTCCCAGTAATATGAATATTGAATAGGGGGAGTCTAAGAAACAACTATTACAGATTGAAGAACTATATTTCGGGCAGTATGAAGTGTTTGCAATATTTTTTGGAAAGGAAGATTTGAAATGGTATGATGGCAGAGGTACATAATGTCTCATGAAAAATTGGTTGATTAAGGAGCATTTTTCATAACTCACTCCCATGCATGTATGAAGAGGTCAGCTAGAAGTTATGAGTAATATCATTGGCACACTTTTGAGGCAGATATTCATGATTGTATAGAGGATTCCAATCATGTATTCAAGAAAGGATATATTCATTATATAATGTTGCAGACTTGTAGAGTTTGATTTGAAGATGGAGAAGACTAGTAAACACATTAGATTCAACTTGAGAAGAAAGAATATGTGATGATCAATTGTAGTATATTTGGAGAGGTATTCAAAATTGTAAAGTGACATGTGGGTCAACATTGTGTGCAGTGAGGAGCAAAGTCATGGACAATTTTGTGACATATGAACAATGGTGAATTCATGAGATATTTGGCAGGTCTAGAAGATAATACTTGACATGAACCAAAAAAGATACATTATAGTGAATGAAATCATGAGCTCAAGAGGAAATACTTGTTGTCATTGTCATCAAGAGGAATGTTCAGTAAAGCATATGAATCATTAAAGAATCATATTGACAGGTGGTACAAGATAGTCATAGGGAGGCAATACGTGAGAGACACAACAAGACAAAGGGGGAGAAACTGTCAGAAGGAGTTATATTGTCAATAGGAGATTGCTGAATAATTATTTCATTGATGTCACTTCAATAAAGACATGGAAGGCCATGCATATTTTAAGTCATGTGATGAAGGAAATTTGACATGAATTATTTTAATATACGTCAGTGGATTACACCATAAATCACCAATGAAAAAGAAGCCCCTTAAGAGAGGAAAGGAAGCATATACAAGGAGCCCCATATTGATCTACATGAAATTTTGCAAAGAAGACAGGGGGAGAGAAATAGTGAGGGGGAGTTACTCTTTTCCATTGATGTCAAAGGGGGAGAGAAAGATAAATAAGAAGGAGAGAAAGTTCACAAGCATGAAGACAGGGGGAGCAATGGTCACAAGGGGAGTATGAGTGTTGTTGTTGGTTACTATTTGTTGGTCTTCTCCACTGGTTTACTCTCCTCTCTTGACCATTTGATTTATTGACCTAGGGTTCATGTCTTTCAGGTTTCCAACAAAGCCTCTAAAACTATAGGCCCTCCTGGTAAACCAGAAGGCAACATAGTACACAGAATGCACTGCGCAGCCTCACCTGATATAGATTTAAATGGGTGGTTGTAAGACTCAAGTGTTTACAACCTAGGATTGAGTATGAGATAGGGGTTTATTAACCAGAGCCATGTGCTACGAATTTTGAGTGAAATCTACTTTTTCTTCATGGGTGCACATTTCCATTACACAGTTTATTTCCTGGACAACATAATCGTATTCCATAACAATATATTAACTCATTTATTAAGCATAACAATTAACTACTGAAAGGAAGTAAAGAGATGCATGCATTCATCACTTTACACATATATTACCATGGTTCACCCCCTCCTGGGATACGTCCACAAAAAATTGTCTCTTGGCTCTTTTATTATGGTAGTTTTGCATCTCCAGCATCACGCACTTACAATTCTCCTTAGATGGGTAAGATCTATATGAGGCGAACTAGATCACACCAGGCTTCACAACTTGCAATCTAATCCTCATACCTTCCTTCTCTTCTCTGTTCTTATCTCAACATATTACAAACATAGTTCTTAACATTCTTACACACAGCATCGACTCATACATAACTATGATGGAATATTACAAAAACCCAAACTAATATAGAAAACCCGTACTTCTACATAACAACAAACCTAATACAAAAATCCAACCTCTATATGATACCTGCATATCTATATTTATATCTCTCAGGCTCTTCATCCATTTACAATGTATTACCAAAACCCTAACCCTACCGACGTTAGGTCTTCCTCTCATGTGCATGATGTTCTTCCTCCAGCTTTTGCTTTCCTTCTGCACGCTTTATTGCATGCGCGTGTGTTGTTCTTTCTCCAGCTGTTACTTCAATTTCTGCACACTTTCTTTCCCATGATCGTCCTTCATTCACTTCGACCTGGTGCCAATAGGCCCCCAACACTAACATGTGACTCGTTCTGAGTCACAAAATCTTTCTGTGCTTCCTCGATTTCCTTGGCGATCGTTTGGAACTTTTCCTTCAGCTCTGCTGCTTTTGTCAGTGCCTGCGCGGTCATCTCCTTAATGGTATCCACTACCTGAACTACCACTTCGTCGCTCATCCTGCACATTATACCTGTGTCTGTGCTATCTGTGTTCTATCTCTTTCTCCCTATGTGATTACTTCTTCTACCCATTCCTGCAATGGATCTATGCCTCTGTTGTTTCTTGCTAGCTGGACTTCCCCGAGTTTCTTGAGGAGTTGTCCCATTTCCGTCAACTCTTTTTGCATTTTATCCATTTGATGTGCTGCATGATCGAAATCTTCTTCTAGGCAGTCCTGGACCATTCTGATGATCATTTCCCCATCATCCTCTGTGATCATATAGTCCGGTGATGATCGTTGCACCTTTGATTTCTTGCATGCACTTGTTTCCTACATGGCGGGTCTCTTAGTTCCCCCTAGTTCCTGTGTGATGGGATTTGGGGCGGTCGCCTGTGCTCCCTCAACCTGTTTCTACTGATCATTGGTCGGTTGTGTGGTCTCTTTCTTCCCCTTCTGGGTCCCTATCTACTTTGACCCTTTGTATGCTCGAGTTAGCTTGCTTTGGCCCATCCTTGGTTTCTTAGGCACTGGGACTTCCGAAAGTTGTGTTTCTGCCTGTGTTGCCTCTCCTTTTTCTTTTATTTACGGTACTTCCCGGGTAATGGCTAGGATCCTCCATACATCAGGCCATTCACTGATGACCATGTATATATCACCCTCTTTGATGAAGTAGCGCATCGGTAACCATTGTCTATCTGGATCCTGCCTTGGTTGTATCCACATTGTTTGTCATTAGGCCCAAAAATTGGCGATGTCCGCATATCATGTGACAACCTCTAGTGTTATTCTCCATGATCGACTGATAGCTTCCTATATATCCCATAGGTATGCTTCAAATATGATTTCATTCTCCCTCCTATGCCTGGCCTGTGGCCCAGATCTCAGTAATAGGTATCTCGTTCCCACTGGCTACTGTCTAGTGCAAAAAATTACATACTCTAGTTCCCGCCATCCCA
Source organism: Picea sitchensis (assembly GCA_010110895.2). Lineage (NCBI taxonomy): Eukaryota > Viridiplantae > Streptophyta > Pinopsida > Pinales > Pinaceae > Picea > Picea sitchensis. The sequence continues at coordinate 237,919 of SNQJ01S0007987.1, read as the reverse complement.
TGAAGGCTATTAGGGTGATCAACTATGAGTAATGGAATTTTGTGCCTAAGTCCTGTGCATCCTTGCAATCCACTTGAAACAATTTCAATAGGTATGGTGCCCATCTCATAGAGGTGCTTTCTGTGCATTGATCTACAACTGCAATGACTCCTGCTAGTACTTTGTCTTTGCGGCATTTTCTTAGAAATTTTCAGGCTAAGATCTTTGTGTCGAATTATGTAGCTGCATTGTTGATCCATTTGATTATGATTCCTCTTGTTCCTCTGGTGGTGCCATATTTCTTCTTCATTTCTTCTGCTAATGTTTTCTCCTTGGATTTAGCGTCCATAATCAATGTGGGATCCATACCCCGGATGAGTAGTCCTGTTATCTGCGAAATAAGCTGAATATTTATGGGGATGGGTTTATCCAGCCATATATCCCCTCCATGTGTGACTACTAATAGCTTCTTGACGCATGCTGTTGCACACTGGCCTTTGTCAAAATGTGGTAGCTTCAACAAACCTAATATTCCTATTCTGTCCAACCCAACTGTCTACTGGTGTGGCTGGCTGATTGTTTCGCCAAGTTGGTTTACAATTATGGTCTGCATGAAGACCCTCTGAGCAAGTTCCATGAACTTGGTTTCATCTGATACATCATGGTTAGAGTACTTGAGCTTTCTGACATGACTCAGTAGTTGCGGTTCTACCTATACTCCATCTAGTATGTGTGGTAGCACAATTTCTTTTGCAGGTTTCTGTGAGGTGAGCTTGATATCTGAACTTTGTCTTCCTGCTATGGTGGCTGGTTAGAAGTTCCAACAACTTCTAGTTTCTCCCCCGTAAGACATTCTAGCCAAGACGAGTCATTTCCAGCGGTCTCCTCTACTGGTTGACCTAATATAGGTGTTTGTGACTCTTCTGGTTGCACTGCTACTTCTAGATTCTGTGTCATTCCATTCACTTCCACAGTTGTTTCAGTGCTTTCTAGTTTCACTTCCTGCTGGATTTCTGCTTCCTCGTTCTGAGGCTCTTGCATCACTGCTAGCATATCCTCTTTCATGGCCTCTGCTTGTGGCTGTTGAATCTCTTCTAGTACTGGTGTAGGGTTCGGTGGTAACATATCAGGGGATGGGATTTCATTGATATCGACGATCTTCAAATGTTGTTGTTCATTTTCTTCTAGTGGTCCTCATGACCTAGTTTGAACCCTAGTCAGTCTGGCTATCTAGCCTGGTTCTACTGGTTTCGATGGTGCTATAGTGGTGACTGTCAAAAATTTGCTGAGTTTGAATGACTTCGGTGAGCTCTGTGGTTTCACTCTATTCGTTCTGGCTACTATTTCTCTCTCTCTGTTCTCCTTTCATGAATAGACTAGTTGCTCCTGTGCTCGCATGTTGTATGGGATTGTCATGAAGCTTGTCGAGGATGCTTCCTCCATTATGTAATTAATGAACCATAACTTTTGGTTCAATGCATCTGCAGTGGTTTCATACTAGCCATTATGCTTGCTTTTTTGTCTCCAGTTTGCACGTTTAATGTGATGTCCCATCAGTGCTTGTCGTGCTTTAATTCTACCTCGAGCTATCCTGTCAGTCTGCTTTCACCGACTTTCTTTTTCCCTCTTGTTTTCCTTTTGATATGACCACTTTCCTTGCCTTTTCTTCATTCATGTTTTGAACACCATATGGGCTTTGTGTCTCTAGCATGATGTGCACTTTTTAGTCTTGTTTCCATTTTGTTCTCTTTTTGATGTTTTTTTTTTTTTTTACTATGCGGTGGGTGGTCGACTGTCCTTGTACGGATTTAGTTGGCTCCCATTGATCATTCCTCTGAGGCATGCGCCTACTAAATATCTTAGCTGTACAACTCCTTTGTATTTTACATATTTTACCTCATATGGTCCTAGCCAATGCATTCTCAGCTTTCTTGGGTGCTGAATTGATTTGTTGTCATAGAGCAATACTATGTCTCCTTCCCTGAATGTTTTCTTCTTGATGTGTTGATCGTGTCGAGATTTTTCTCTTTCTTTATGTACTTGTTGATGGAATCCTACCAAGATTTGGTCTTCCTCTATTGACAATAACTAATTGAGTCTTTCCTGTATTGCACCTCATTCTGTCATTTGTGTGATAGTTGCTACGCGTAAGATGGGTATTAAACATTCTAATGGAACTACTGCTTCTTGTCCATACACTAGTTTGAATGGTGTGTGCCCTGTCAACTTTTTTCATGTAGTCGTATATGCCCATAGTACTGCTGGTAATTTGAGGTCCTAGTCATCTCTGTTGATGTTACATATCTTTGTTAGTGCGTTCTCGAGAATTTTGTTGAAGGCTTCTACTGTGCCCTTTTCCCGTGGATGATATGGTGTGATTTTCTGGTGATGAACTTCAAACTCTTCAAGAATCACACAGATGGTGTTGTTTATGAAGTGTGTGCCTTGGTTCCTCATAAAAATTCTTGGGCACCCAAATCTAGTGATTACTTGTTCAAACAAGAAGTGTGCAGTTGTCTCTACGTTGCAGTCTTTTACTGGTGTGGCTTCCATCCATCTTATTAGGTATTCCATCGTGGTGATGATGTATCTTTCCCCTGTCCTTTTGGCTGGTGGGTTAATGGGTCACACAAAGTCTATTTCCCATTTTTCAAATTCCTGTAGTGTTACTTGTGGTCGTAGTGGCATCTCATCCCTTCTGTTGGGTTTGCCTACCCTTTGACAGACATCGCATATCTGACAATACTCTTTAGAGTCTCTATGAGTCGTTGGCCACCATAGTCCTGCACGTAATACCTTTTGCGCAGTATATTTTACTGCATAATTCCCTCTTGAAATTCCCTCGTGGGATTCTGCTAAAATTATTTGGCGTTCGTGCTCTAGCACATACCTTCATAAAATGCTATCTGCGCCCATATTGTATAGATGTCTTGCGATCAAATGATAGTCGACTATGTAGAATACCAGGTTCTTCTTTTACGCAATGGTATATTGTTGCGGCACAATACCTATGCTCAAGTATTGGATGATCTTTGCAAAGTAGTCATCAACAATATGTACTGAGAATAGTTGTGCATCTAAAAATTTGTCTTCTAATTTCGTAGGTTCTTCTTCGTTTGTGACCCTTGATAGGTGGTCAGGTCCTGAATTTATTTTTCCTGGTTTAACTATTACTTCAAATTCAAATTCTTGAAATAGCAATAACCATCGATAGATTTTCCCCCCCAATACTAGCTTGTTGACTAGGTATTTCAGGGCTGAGTGATCTGTAAACATCTTAAAGTGTTTTCCCAATAGGTAATGTCTAAACTTTTGCAGTGTGTAGACCATGGCTAAGCCTTCTCTTTCTATTGTGTTATAATTTTTTTCTGATTCTGATAGTTTTCTACTGGTGAATGCTATCAGGTGATCCAAGTCTCCCACTCCTGGATGCGCTAAGATAGCTCCAAGTGCTATCGTTGATGCATCTACATGCACATGGAATGTCTTTTCCCAATCTGAAAATACTAATATCGGTGCAATAACCATCTTGTCCTTCAGGATATCTAGACCGTGTTGACACTCATCGTTCCATTGATACTTTGTATCCTTCCTTAACAACTTTTCCATTGGTGCTGTGATCTGTGCATATCCTTTGATGAATTTCCTGTAGTATTTGGTGTGTCCTAACATTTCTCTTGGCTGGAAAACTGTTTTTGGTGCTGCTAAGTTAACAATGATTGTGATATTTGTTGGATCCACTGGCAATCCTTGTTTTCATACTATGTGGCCCAATAGTATCCCAAATGGTGTTCCAAATATGCATTTCTTGATATTCAGTGATATCTGTCACTGTCTACATCATTCTAACATTAGTCGTAAAACTTCCACATGGTTTTTCAATAGACTGTAAATTGTCCAATCATCCAGGTATTCTTYGAGAAACTTATGGATGAATTCCTTAAATGCTGGGAATGACCACTCTGGAGAATATTGCGGGTGCATTCTTTAGTCCAAATGGCATGATTGTGTACTGATCATATCCCCTTTCCATTGCAAATGTGGTCTTGTGTCTATCCTCCCWTGTTATCTTAATCTGATGGTAGCCTGAGAATCCATCGGTGAATGAATAAGCTTCATGTCCCACCACATTATCCAACACTTTGTTCGTGAATGGTGTAGGGAATAGGTTGTGTAGGCATGCATCGTTCAACTTCCTCAAGTCGACACATATCCCGATTCCTCTTCCTTGTTTCTTGTCCTGTACTACCATCGACCTTATCCATTCTGATTCCTCGACTGGTTCGATGATGTTGTCTTTGAGAATCCTATCAATCTCATCTTTAACTTTTTGTTTATATATAGGGTTTAGTCTGTAGGGTCATTTTTTAATAGGTCTTGCATCATATTTGAGTGGTATCTTCATTTCTCCTAGTTCTTTGGCTATACCCTTCATCTCTGTAAATGTTGTGGGAAAAGGTCACTATATTCACGCAACAATTATGTGATGCTTTCTACTGTCTACCCATCCCATTAGTCTCCAATGATGGCTACTCAACTATCCCGATGTTAACTTTCTTTACCTTGATTGATGTGGAACTGACTTCTGATTCTATGGGTGGTCCTTCCACATCTCTTTTGCCTTCTACTTCTTTGATCTGAATATCATGCGGATCATATTCCTATGGTACTTCCTCCTGTACATGGTAACATGACCGTAGTTCCTTGACTGTTTGTTTATTCCATTGCTTCTCTTCTGTGATAAGTTCTATTTTCAGTTCTTCAATTAATATAACACCTTTGATCCATTTCAGGGACACATCTATGTTGGTGTTCTCATGCTCGAATGAGGAAGTGATGGTAAAGTTCTGTTGAAATGTCATCCATGTTGTAGTTCCTTTGCGCAATTCTTGATCTATTTACCAGTTGGATGGTATGCCCTCTAAAGTATGTATGAAGTGATGAGGCCTTTCCTCTGGTGGTGTCATTTTCCATAGCATTTTACACTCCTCCAAGTGTTCCACTGGTGTCTTTAGTCCTTCGTATTTTTGTTGTTTGTTGTATGCATGTTCTACACTGAACCTTATGCGTGTAAGCACTTACATTGATATGAGTCTGTGATGGTCTCTTTATGTGTGCCCCACCATCTTGCGGGTGTGGCCTTTAGTGCTAAATCAAGTGCTAGCAGTCTCTTATTCTCTAATACTTCATCCTCATATTGTGTCAAGAATGTTTCCAAATTATTTAGTCCATGGAAATTGGGTGTTTCTCTGATTTATATGCCTACCCACCTTACTGCGTGGTCTATTCTTGCACATCTTCTCGTGGATAATTCGTGTAGTCTATGCTGCCAGTTTTCTTACCCAGTGTCAGAATCTATTGCACATGAAGTAATGCTCCACCAATTGAGTACCCCATCTACAGTTGGGTTTACGTAATCCTCATCACGCGTAGTTGTTCTGTACAACTGGTCGATCTGTTCTAAGTCTAGGCAAGTGGGTTCTACGAACCTCTCCCCTTCTGATGGATCTAGTGGTCCTATGACCCTATAGTCTCCAGAATCAAATTCCATTTTCCTGGTTTTCAAGTTGATTATGGCCTGGTTGTCAAACACCCAATCCAGACCAAGCAATGTCGGGTAAGGTGTCGTGTTGTCTACTATTTTGATAACTTCAAAGTCTTATTTAGTGTGCACTCCATATAGGTCTACTGTCACTCCTTTCAGTCTACCTGCTGGTAGGAATCTATGTTGATTTGCTAGTTTTAATTGAACGGTTGAGTATCTCAATGTTGGTTCTCCCATGCATTTCCATGTTGTCTTGGGTAGCACATTCACTTTGGATTTTAGGTTTAGTATAATGTCTCCCATATTGAAATCCCCAATGTTAGCATTTATTCTAAATTCCCTACTTGTTCTTCTTCTTGTGTGTAGGTGATTGACGGTTTTTAGTTCCAGCTTCTCCTACGTCTCGCTGCTACATTTCTCTAGTATGTTTTGTAATATTTTCACAGATGAAGGATCACTTAATACTTTTACGCATGATTGAAAAAAACCTTTGATTGTACTTACTTGTTCCTTGGGTTTCATTTTGTTGGTATGGTCCAGCGATGGTGGCATCTCATATTCTGGGACTTCCTTGCTTTGTTGTGCAGTCAATGCTATATCCTCCTTTTGAAACTATTTTCGAGCTTCTTTAAATATCTCCTTTTCCTTTTGTGTGTCGAACTGCTTCTTGGGGTCAGTGTTCTTCTTTACCCATTGGTTCTGTGCTGGTTCCTGTTGAACTACGTCATTTCTTGTTTTCGATCCTCCACGAGTGACAATATTGATGTTCTGTCTGTCATCCCTTGCTTCAGCTGAAATCCACTGAACATTTTGATTGTTCTGGTTCCTCTTGCCCTGAATCTTTACAAGTAGTGTTAGGCATTCCTCTGTATCGTGGTCCGATGCATGACAATACATACAAGTTGCTAGTGGGAGTGGAAATTCTCGTGCATAATGTCCTAGTTGCTGACAATTGTGACATGTGACCGGTCCTCTACTGCATCCAAAATCTCCCCTGGCTTGTCCTGCTCCTCTGTAGCCTACTCTGTCACCTCTCAGTGTGTTATATTGTGGTGCATGATTGTACTATGTGGTATTTTACTAGGGTTGTGACAGGTTGTACTACGACTGCACGTTATTGTAGGGTTGTTGTGCAGTATTATACTGTTGTTGCACAATGTTGTATGGGGATGCGACTTGATTGAAATAGGGTGCTACTTGCCCAGTCATCATTTTGAGTTGTACCATGTATGCATATGATGTTCTTTTTCACATCAACTCCATGGTTCTGCAATGTTTGTCGTCGTGGCCCACTGACTTACAAAAGGTGCAATATGAATTCTTTGGAACTGTCTGGTATTTCTGCATCATCATTCAGTGATAAGGGTCGTGACCCGGTTTCTTTCATATTTCACACCATAATCCTCCTTGTGGTAATAGGTTTGGCATACCTATTTCCATATACTACGTGAATGTTGGGAATTCATTCTTGTGGTGTCCTTCCGTCCTGCATGTGGTGCACCAAACAACTTCTCATTTGTCCTTGTTCTTATTCTGGTTCAGCTGAAATGTTAAATTATTCAAATCCTCCTTCATCTCTTCGATAGCTAGGTCTGTCTGCCGGTACTGGTTCTCTTCCAGTTGCAACGCTGCCTATAGATCATTTTCCTATGTATGAAACTTTTATTTCCGTAAAGGATATTTCAAGTGTGGAAGTAGTGAGTTGAGGAATAGGTGTTGATGTTTGTTGATGGGTGAAATCGACCGTCCATCAACTGAGAGAGTGGAACCAGTCCGGGGTTGTCTAATAACCCAAGCCGTTTGTAATGAACCACCCTGACGGGTTTAGCGGCTCCGTTAGCAGATCTAAGGTCCTAATAAAACAAAATAAAACTAATCTAAACTAACTAATCTAACTAGAAATAAATAAAACAAACTAAACTAACTAACAATAAACAAAACTAACTAATAAACTAATCTAATTAAAACTAACTGCTAAACAAACTAAACTAAAACTAATTATTAAAACAAACTAAACTAATCTAACTATCCTATATATAACCTACTAATTACTACTATACTAATTCTAACCAATTTACTATCTAACTACTAACTGCAATATAATTTATTCACAAAATATACAATATCTACAATTCACAGATTTGAATAAAACCTGAAAAACTCGTTATATTCTGCCCTAAGACAGTAAGAGACATTTTTGTTGCTTTTATAATTTTTATGAACATAAATAAAACAAAAAACTAATTAAACTAAAACACTAATCTAAATGATAAATATATCTATTCAAATTAATGAAAACAATTGCAAACTAACCTGGATAAACACTCCAGATTTTCCCTGTGTATGATGACCGTACTAGCAGATCAGAGGAAGGAAACTTGCACCAATTACTCCAGAAGCTTCTCGTAAACGATAAGATTCAATGCTCTTTAAGTTTGTTTACAGGACAAACAAGACATAAAAATCATAACAATTATATGATTTATAAATCTCTGCAATTAGGTAAACCTGTTATGCAAAAACTTATACTTAATAATCCAATTAATGAAGAAGAGAAATCTGTCATTCAAAAAATGAATCAAGTGATTGCTATGTTTTTAAATACTGGAAGAAATCAGATATGGATCATATTAATTAAATCATATCATTTGCAAATGACTAAGATAGCTAAAGTAGTCATTAACCAAATGCAAATTGATAAACATAAACATGAAACAAAAGATTGATATTATGAAAAGCTAAAGCTGTAGCAGAACATCAATTTCTGTCTCAGTCTCTATTAGATATCCATTATCCTAGTTCTCCCACAAGCGAGGATGATCATTATTACAAAAATAATAAGTATTTATAAGTTTTCCATAGGGTAAAACCTCCCTATGGAAGTTATAAAACTGTTTACATAAATCTGGGAATATATCCCATGTTTAACTAAACTAAGAAATTGAAATAAAAGTAAAATATCTAAATATCCTCTAAACTGTCCATCAAATCCCATGCAATTCGAATTCACCTCTATAGCGACGAGACAGCTTGACAGGTGAGAGGGAGTTCTGAAGAACAGATCTGAAGAAATGCATACAGACTCAAAATGCATGTTCCAGCCACTGAAAAATTGACCTGTAAAACAAGATCTATATCTCTATAGTAACTCACTTTCTGAGGAAACTGCCTACAGCAAAGGTGAAGGGGATAAAAATGGTTTTGGGTTTTCAATGATTTGATCTAATTCAAAACCGTTTGCCTAGAATCGCTCACGCAAAAACGTGACTCTGGGGCAATTACGGGGGCAGTCTTAAGCAGTCTTCTCTAGAAAAAATGGAACCAAAACTGACTGTGAACACCATGGGGGTTCAATTCTCCCTTCAGGAGCCAAGAGAGAACATACAGTGGACAGGGGTTTGGGTAGGGTTTGGACAAGGTATACGCAGGACTCAAAACTCTGAGATTTTCCCAAGAATCAACAGGGATAACCTGGTAAGGTGGCAGGCATTAATGCCAGAGTGTGTGAGGGTAAGGGAGTTATCTCTGCCATGAAAAATATTTATGCCAAAGTACAACCACCGGTTATCATAGTTGTTCAACCCACTATAGCATAGTTTGAAAATCATGTTGCTTGGATAACCAATGAAACAATGGTAAGTGTATAAACAACGTGTGCAATCAAAACATTATGCCATAGTTTCAAGCCATCAAATATTCAATTAGAAACCAAAACCAAATAATTAACCATGCGCCAATGTATTGTAATCGCTTATATCAAAAGTTTGACCAACGTGCCAATAGTTTTGTAAACACAAACATAGGTATCATATCAAAGATATATGTGAAAGATTTAACCATAACGCCTATGCATTGTTGTGAACCCCAATGGTTAAGTAGGCCAAGTAAAAACATGTAAATCCAAAGCATCACAAACCTAATGAAACCAAGTCACATAATCAATCAAAAATATGTCCAATGAGTACAATTCGAAAGTTTTACCAACTGCAAAATGATAAGTGAAATGTAAGCGCAAAGGGCATATCAATCAGAAGGATGACGATAGTTCAAACAATTATTCTAATGTGACTTTGAAGGACTAAGTTTTCACGCTTACAGTCGTGAAAACAAAATGAAGATAGGCGTGCGAAAAGGTGCAAAGAATAAAAGCATTGTTCATTTGAAAATTGCGACGAAAAATCGATGTTTGCGAAACATTGGTGTAGGCAGCTTATAAGACAAAAAATGTGAATTGGCTGCCAACAATGGCGACACACTGGTAGACGCAGTTATCTCTGCCAAAAGAAACAAATTCAGATTAAGACAACAAAGAAAATTGCAACTCAAAAATAACAACCAGAAAATCGTATAAACATCATCATTAACCAATTATTCCAGAAGTGTTTTAAAAGATGAAAACTGATAACAGTCTTAAGATCAGTAAGTCACGATATTAAAAATAAAACCTTCAATACTGTTGGCATAGCCACTGCTGCCAGCAGGCATCCATAGCCTCGACAGGGTTGCCATTTAACCCACTCTGACATTTGTATCCTGTTAAGAAGTTCTGGATCAGAACAAAGGACATTAAAGAGGTTTCTTTTTTTCCAATTTTCATATACCCGACATTGCTTCACTGCCAGTGGGCCTGTTCAGTACCCCGACGAAGTTTCCTTGGCGTCATGCATGCATTTACCCGCTGCCAGCAGACCTGTTCAGCATCCTGGCGGGTTTACAAGCACTTCCCACAGCTCTTATTAGTAATTTATTTTGTTTTTTCTTTTATAGATATATAGTTGAGCAGGGTGACGCTGAAAATCATGATATTTTAACATATTTTTTCAGACCTCATCAGATTTTTTTAGCATTGTCCTTTATTTAGATCCAGAGATGTTTTATTTACAAAAACAACTTCCTAAGGCAGGGAGACATCTTATGAGTCATTCCCTTAAGGAATAGGGACAACGTAAAAAGATAATAGATGATCATGACAAGCTTTACTCAGAGATCGAAATCAATCAACTTCTTTCAAACAACAGTTTTTTCAAACATAGATAGAAATATACCACTGATGTTTGTACAAATTTCTCAGAAGTTATTTCAGCGAAGGAATTTCTTATCGTCTTTTTCTGAAAAGCTCAGTGTACAAGTATGTGCATTTTTCAAAAACACAAACTGATAAGCCTAAGGGAGGAATCATAACACAACAACGAAGAAAAAATTAGAAAGTAAAGAAATCCAAACAACCAAAACAAAAACAAATATGTACAGAAGGTGCATCTGAAAACCTCATGCAACAAATCCCATGGGAAACTGAAAGAAAGTAGGAAAATCTCGAATGATGGAAAAGCAGTCCTACTCATGGTACCTTGGGTCAGGGTTGATTCAGATTCATTTATCTCTTTAATTTCCATTTAAGATCATGACGATATTGCGTTTTTGAAAATAAATGTTCAACTAAGAGTAAAGAGAAAAGGATCAAGGGGACTTCCTTGACAACAACCGTATTATGGTTCTCGTGGTGCGCCCACTTGTGTGCATGACTGCATTATTACAAAGAGAAATACTGAGAAATAAAACTAAAAGAAAACCTATTGCTACATCTACCCTAACTATTAAATAAACCAGAATACTACGTGAAGTCATGTTTCCAATGTAGCCATCGGAGTAACTTTAACCCTGTAATGGAAACAAGATCAAGCATTATAAAAAAGAATGGTAATATATCAACAAATGATAGAAACATATCATGCTTACCTTCATAATCAACATCTAGAAACAAAGTAAGCATGATCTTACCATTTCCTTGGATATTCTTGTTGTACGAATCCTCCAGCCATTGCACAATCTTATCGTGACAAGGGTCATAATGGCATGGGTGAGTGTAAGTAGTTTTGAAAAACTCGTTAGGATTACAAGGAAATGGAATAACCATTAGCCAAGGATGAAACGCCCATCCTTCTGACAGTTCTCTAAGTACTCATTAATTTCTTCACATGGAGGATCTAAAAGAAACATGTCACGCCTACTTCGAAAATACTTGGGTAAAAAGAAAGCAAGCTCAACTTTGTCTTTATTATGAAATTTTTTCATATATGAATATTNCTTCTCGTAAACGATAGGCTGCAATGCTCTTTGAGTTATTTACAGGAAAAACAAGACATAAAAAATCATAACAACTATATGATTTATAAATCTCTACAATAAGGTAAACCTGTTATGCAAAGACTTATACTTTACAATTCAATTAATGAAGAAGAGAAATCTGTCGTTCACAAACTGAATCAAGTAATTGCTATGTTTTTAAATACTGGAAGAAATCAGATATGGATTATATTGATTAAATCATATCATTTGCAAAAGATTAAGATAGCTAAAGTAGTCATTAACCAAATGCAAATTGATACACATAAACATGAAACAAAATATTGATATTATGAAAAGCTAAAGCTGTAACAGAACACCAACTTCTGTCTCTGTTTGTATTAAAATTCCATATCCTTGTTCTCCCACGAATGAGGATGATCATTATTACAAAAATGAGAAGTATTTAAAGGTTTTCCACAAGGTAAAACCTCCCTGTGGAAGTTATAAACTGTTTACATGAAATCTTGGGAAGATATCCCAAAATTGTCTAAACTAAGAAACTAAAATGAAACTAAAACATCAAAATATCTTCTCAACTGTCCATCAAATCCCATGCAATTTCGAATTCACCTGAAACAGGTCAGAAATAGGCAAGTTAGAGAGATATTTTATTAATAAAACAATAAAAATTTAATTCTACAAACTTAGCTACAGAATTAGCTGATTCTGTAGCTAGTCTAAAATAAGATACAAAATCAAAATCAGAATCGATTCAAAATCTTTTAATAGAATTAAATCAAATTATCTTCCAATAAACATTTGAAAAAAAATCATTGAGATTGGAATGGTTCTATCACCGAATACAGAGATAGGAATACTCTGTTCTGTTGCTACCACAAAATTGGGTCCACAGAGTCATAATCGGACAGTCATAAGATTGTTTCATATACAATTGAAACTGATAATCAAACATATCGTATGTGATTGTTAAACAAGAGATACGATCCAATCCAACATAATCATTTTCCAATCGTGATAGCTGTAACGATATAGCAAAAAGATTCATATCGTTTAATTGAATACAAGGATAAAAATACTCTATTTTCGATTATTGTCATAAGTCGGGTAAATGAAATAACAAGTAAAAACAACGTAATCGATTTTCAACAATATCAAATCCATCTGTTATGAGGTCGTTGTGATATTCAATTGAAAACAAAAGAAATCGCAAACACTTTGTTACACTTGTAAATCGAACAGGATTATCACTATAAGTGATTTAAGTTGTGAACGAATTCAAACCATAACTGACATATAACCAATATCGTAACAGGGTCAATCAAATAGGATCTGTAATAGATTTCGATCGTTGATCCTTGCACAACGAGCAAACAAGATCGATCAATTTTGATCACAATCATTTCAATCAAACGGATCATATCAAGGTTTGACCAATTCATTTCACAAATTTTAAAATACAGAGCATCAATTCTAATCTGAACTTGACTCATAGGACAAACTTGCCAAATTAGAACCAGAGCGAATCGATTGGCTAAGATTTTCACACAGTTGTCATGATTCGGGTTCATTTCTTGATTTGGGCGCGAATGTTATGTGAGCGTATTGTTTTCATCAAAGAAACAAAGTCATTATCCTTAACTTGGAAACAATCAAAGATAGAACATCATATGACACAGCATCGTAACAAGCATCCTCCCGAAGACATTTACCAGTCATAGCGTACCAATGATAATGGTTCGAATCCGAGAAAAATCATAACAATCAAACTTAATCAAATTGTTTACCAACCAGAGCACATGGATCATAACCAAATCAAATCCGAAGAAGATTATGTTCTTAACTGAATATGAAAAAATTTCCTTTTCAAATCGGATACAAACCAATTCATTTGAAGGCAAACTATCAAACAAATCCAAACGAAGATAAATCAAATCCAATCAAAATCTATTGATTTCTATACTGGGAATAATCGAATCGTATATCGAATCAAGATTTCTTTTTATTCAAAATGAAGCTATATATAGAATGCACGCAATATAACAGAGCTATTCGAGATGTGAACATAACTGTTTAAAACTGAATTCAAATCGTTATATCAACCGAGATTATTTACAAAACAAAAATGATTTCAAAACCATACCTGTGTAGCGACGAGGCTGCATTGATTATGCCAATTTGGAAATTACAACAGTCGTGGCTGATTCCACGTTTTTGAACCGGATAGAGCGGGTTGTCTTTTGCTTTTTCTCTGTCACTTGGAGATTTGTTTTTTGACTGGTTAGGACTACAATCTGGTCTTCCAAAGATTGAATCTTTGACTGGAGTATTGGAACATCAATATAATATCACTCTAACCATGAATTGTACTGATCACAGGGTGGCTGCGTGAGTTTAGATAGAGTAGGTGAGGGTTTGGCCAAATGACCGAGGGTTTCACGAGGCAATTCAATACTCGGGTAGTTAGGGTCGTCTTTTAGGCAGGGGGGTAGGTTTGACACAAAATCAAAAGGGGGCTCGGCACACAAACCTTGCGAATAGGGGTATTCGCTAGCCAGAAAATGCTCAACTTCCAAATCGTATTCCTCACTCAAGACGATAGGGTTTGGCTCAACAGGGGGTTTTGGCTTGTTCCTTTCCATTCGTGAAATGAGTCGGGCATTCCTTTTTCCTTTAACATTTGCAGTAAGGTTTGCCTTGGGATTTTTTCTCATAGGCTTTGTAATGGCTTCTGCATTCTTAATTACAATGTCGGGTAAGTCGATAGAAGGGTTGGCCGAGGGTTTAGGTAGTAGGAGGTGTAAGGGTATAGGCAGTTTAGCCTTAGTCTCAGTTACCATAGGTTTATCAACCTGTACAGGGTCGATGTCCTCAAAGCCATTACGGGCGATGAAAGCCTTCCAACTATCACCCAGCAAACTCAAACAATAGACAACGATGAGCTTAATGCGCCCATGATGAAACAAGTTGTGGTCAGCTTTGTGCCTCTTAAACTTCTTAGACATTTTATACAAGCTCCGATGAAAATAGAATGGCATGTTTAGAGGATAACCTATAAACATCATCAATAGACGCAGGTGGTAAAGGAATACAAGTCCGTATCGACCTTCACAGGTCACGAACT
>SNQJ01S0007987.1:198138-223137 GCA_010110895.2 Picea sitchensis | reverse complement strand
AAATCAAATCCGAAGAAGATTATGTTCTTAACTGAATATGAAAAAATTTCCTTTTCAAATCGGATACAAACCAATTCATTTGAAGGCAAACTATCAAACAAATCCAAACGAAGATCACTCAAATCCAATCAAAATCTATTGATTTCTATACTTGGAATAATCGATACGTATATCGAATCAAGATTTTTTTTATTCAAAACGAAGCTATATATAGAATGCACACAATATAACAGATCTATTCGAGATGTGAACAGAACTGTTTAAAACTGAATTCAAATTGTTATATCAACCGGGATTATTTACAAAACAAAAATGATGTCAAAACCATACCTGTGTAGCGACAAGGCTGCATTTATTATGCCAATTTGGAATTTACAACAGCCGTGGTCGATTCCACGTTTTTGAACAGGATAGAGCAGGTTGTCTTTTGCTTTTTCTCTGTCGCTTGGAGCTTGGCTTTTTGACTGGTTAGGACTGCAATCTGGTCTTCCAAAGATTGAATCTTTGACTGGAGTATTGGAACATCAATATAATATCGCTCTAACCATGAATTGCACTGATCACAGGGTGGCTGCGTGAGTTTAGACAGAGTAGGCGAGGGTTTGGCCAAATGACCGAGGGTTTCACGAGGCAATTCAATACCCGAGTAGTTAGGGTCGTCTTTTAGGCAGGGGGGTAGGTTTGACACAAAATCAAAAGGGGGCTCGGCACACAAACCTTGCGAATAGGGGTATTCACTGGCCAGAAAATGCTCAACTTCCGAATCGGAGTCCTCACTCAAGACGATAGGGTTTGGCTCAACAGGGGGTTTTGGCTTGTTCCTTGCCATTATTGAAATGAGTCGGGCATTCTTTTTGCCTTTAACATTTGCAGTAAGGTTTTCCTTGGGCTTTTTGCTCATAGGATTTGTAATGGCTTCTGCATTCTTAATTACAATGTCGAGTAAGTCGATAGGAGGGTTGGCCGAGGGTTTAGGTAGTAGGAGGTGTAAGGGTATAGGCGGTTTAGCCTTAGTCTCAGTTACCATAGGTTTATCAACCTGTACAGGGTCGGTGTCCTCAAAGCCATTACGGGCGATGAAAGCCTTCCAACTATCACCCAGCAAACTCAAACGATAGACAACGATGAGCTTAATGAGCCCATGATGAAACAAGTTGTTGTCAGCTTTGTGCCTCTTAAACTTCTTAGACATTTTATACAAGCTCCGATGAAAATAGAATGGCATGTTTAGAGGATAACCTATAAACATCATCAATAGACACAGGTGGTAAAGGAATACAAGTCCGCATCGACCTTCACAGGTCATGAACTGCTTAATTATCATCAATAAATCGTGCCATCATTGCTTAAGCATAGTCACGGGCATACCTCTATCACAGGAGGTGATTTTGTGCGATTGAAACAACAATGTCCATGACACTTCCTCGACCTTGCAATTCTTAAACCAACGTTGTCCAGAAGTAGATAACCCCGTCCTTGAGCTAATAAACTATTCAGCCTTAGTCTCAGTTACCACAGGTTTATCAACCTGTACAGGGTCGGTGTCCTCAAAGCCATTACGGGCGATGAAATCCTTCCAACTATCACCCAACAAACTCAAACGATAGACAACGATGAGCTTAATGAGCCCATGGTGAAACAAGTTGTTGTCATCTTTGTGCCTCTTAAACTTCTTAGACATTTTATACAAGCTCCGATGAAAATAGAATGGCATGTTTAGAGGATAACCTATAAAAATCATCAATAGACGCAGGTGGTAAAGGAATACAAGTTCGTATCGACCTTCACAGGTCATGAACTACTTAATTATCATCAATAAATTGTGTCATCGTTGCTTAAGCATAATCACAGGCATACCTCTATCACAGGAGGTGATTTTGTGTGATTGAAACAACAATGTCCACGATACTTCCTCGACCTTGCAATTCTTAAACCAACGCTGTCCAGAAGTAGATAACCACGTGGTTGAGCTGATAAACTATTCATCAATCTCTAACTGTACATCGCCTACCTTGGCTCGACAGCCATCGAAGATCATGGCAAACTGTCGAGCTACGCAAAGGTTAAAACCCTCGAAACGTTTCATGAAGGTAAGCCATCCACTGTCTACCAAATCGTGGTGGGCATTGTCAAACATTAACAGGGCCTGGTTGCCATTGGGTTCAACTCACACGACAGGAGCCATGGATCGAGCACATGGTAAGGGAAGGGTTCGAATTCACCAATACACACAGTAACAGAGCTACCCGAAACAACAACAATGAATGAGCCAAAAGGAATAAGCATAACTGCGCGCATGCGAGGGTGGTGGAGTCTGCCATGCAAAACAATTATGGTCAAAGTACAACTGCCAATTTACATACTAATTCAACCCATTATAATAGCTCAACCATTAAGTCATGTGTACAAACAATGAAATCAAATGTGGATGCGCGCGAGCGCTATACCATAATGTTTAAACATCCGACATACAAATCAAAACCCAAGTCAAAAATGCGCCAATGTGTTGATTCATATAAACAAAGTTTATCCAATGTGTCAAATGATATTGATATAGTTGAAAAGCCAATAAGTTATGAAAAGATTACCATAAGGATCATATCATATATATATATAAAAAGATTAATTGATCATAACCCTATGCATTTCCATAGAATCAATGATCAGGCAAGTCATAAAAAGTGTAAATCCAAATGCTCAATGCCTTACAAACTCAATAAAATCAAGTTAGGAAATCAATATAAGAATGTCCAATGAGCATAGTTTGAAAGTCCTTCCAGCCACATAACGATAAACAAAAGATAAGTGCAGTAAGCATATCGATAAAAATATCATGACAGTTCAGATAGTCATCAAAAAGTGACCTCGAAAGGTGAAGTTTTCATGCTTACAGTCGTGAAAACTTAACGAAGACAAACGTGCAAATGTCGCAAAAAATGAAAATGTCGTTTATTTGAAT
Source organism: Picea sitchensis (assembly GCA_010110895.2). Lineage (NCBI taxonomy): Eukaryota > Viridiplantae > Streptophyta > Pinopsida > Pinales > Pinaceae > Picea > Picea sitchensis. The sequence goes on along the minus strand of SNQJ01S0007987.1, from coordinate 220,178 downwards.
ATTGCGATGAAAAGAATGATGCTTGAAAAACATAGGTGTAGGCAGCTTATAGGATCATGAAAAAATGTATTGGCTGCCAACAATGGCAACGCACTGGGAGAAGCAGTCATCTCTGCAAAAGGTACAAATTCAGATTAAGACAGCAAAGATAATTTCAACTCAAAAATAACAACCAGAAAATTATACAAACATCATCATAAATCATTTTTTTCCAGCAGTGTTTTAAAAGATGAAAACCAATAACAGTCTTAAGATCAGCAAGTCACGATATTAAAGATAAAATCTCCAATACTGTTGGCATATCCACTGCTTCCAGCAGGCGTCCATAGCCTCAACAGGGTTGCCATTTAACCCACTTTGACATCTGTATCCTGTCAAGAAGTTCTGGATCAGAATAAAGGACATTAAAGAGGTTTCTCTTCTTTTTGCAAATTTTCATGTAACCGGCATTGCTTCGCTGCCAGCGAGCCTGTTCAGTACCCCAGCGAAGTTGTCTTGGCATCATGCATGCATTTACCCGCTACCAGCAGACCTGTTCAGTATCCCAGCAGGTTTACAAGCATTTCCCACGGCTCTTATTTGTAATTTTTTTTTTTTTTTTGATAAGTATATAGCTGAGCGGGGTGACGCTGAAAATCTTGATATTTTAACATATATATATATAGACCTCATCAAAAAATTTAGAACTGTCATTTATTTAGCTCCAGAGATGTTTTATTTACAAAACAACTTCCTATGACAGGGAGACATCTTTTGAGTCATTCCTTTACGGAAAAGGGACAACGTAAAAAGATAATAGATGATCTTGACAAGCTTTGCTCAGAGATTGAGATTAGTAAACTTCTTTCAAACAACAAAATTTTCCAACACAGATATAAGTTCAGCAATATATCATTGATGTTTGTACAAATTTTTCAGAAGTTATTTCAGCGAAGAAAATTTCTATCGTCTTTGTCTGAATAGCTCAGTGTACAGGTATGTGTATTTTTCAAAAAACACAAACTGATAAATTCAAATCAAAATCAAAACAGAAAGCAAACGAAAGCGCAAACAAAAATGAAATATTTACATAATATACAACGGTAGTTATCAAGCAAAGTATCTCTTCAGGGCTTGGCCATTCACCGGGTAGGTGTCAAGCTGCCCTTCAAGATTCTGCAATCGAAAGGAACTAGGACCCAACTTTTCAGCAATTAAAAATGGTCCAAGCCATAGATTTTGAAATTTTGTGTGCTCACACTTTCCTTCGTGTGGTTTGTCCCATTTTAAGACGAGATCGCCTACTTCAAAATTCCTATCAGAAGCAGAATTATAATCGAACCAGCTTTTAATCAATTGTTGATGTTGATCTAACTTATGCTTAGCTTGGGCTGTTACTTCTTCTAGCTTCATCAAAGTGTTAATTTGGTTTTCTAGAGGGGGACAATCTTCTTCTTGGACTTTCTGTGACAATTGAAGTGAAGGAAGAAGAATGTGAGGTGGAATAATTGCTTGTCTGCCATAAATGAGAAAAAAGGGGGGAGTTACCTATAGTATATTTTGGCGTTACCCTATCAGCCCATAGTGCATTCAGCAACGCATTGTGCCAATTCTTGTGATTTTCAACCACAGTCCTCTTGATAATTTTAATCAAGTTCTTGTTTGTTGATTCTGCTAATCCGTTGCCCTGGGGGTAGTAACTAGCAGAATACTTCAGCTTAATTCATTTTTCCAAAGCAAAATCGCTCATCTCAAGAGAAGAAAAGTATGAAGCGTTGTCAAAGACCAGACAATCAGGGATACCGAAACGAGTGATAATATTCGAGTTTAGGAAAGAGATTACTTGACTGGTTTTGAAAGTTCTTAGCGCAGTAGCTTCAGACCGTAATCTGTGGCTGTCACAATATACTTGTACTGTTGTGAGGATGGAGGGTTAATAGGACCAATGATATCAAGGCCCCATTGCTAGAAAGGAGAATCTACTGAAACGGGTTGCAAGGGAAAGGCTGGTTTTTGCATCCGCCCTGATGCTTTCTGACAAATGATACATTTACGACATAAGGCATGGGCGTCCCTAAAAAGAGTGGGCCAGTAATAACCAGCTCTTAAAACCTTATGAGAAGTGGTGTTTCCACCGAAGTGAGCACCAGCTTCTCCAGCATGCAACTCTAGCAAGACTTTTTCTGCTTCGTCCTTCTCGAGACAGCGCATTAGTATGCCGTCAAAATTCTAACGAAACAGTACACCGTTAACTAGATGAAAGGAGGCGGACTTTAACCTCAACGCTCTTCTCTTAGAGGGATCTAAGTGACAAGGAACTGACCCATGTTCAAGACAGAATCTAATATCGTCGTACCAAGGACTAACGAGGTTTTGTGTGCAACAGATCAAACTTTGATCGCTTTGTCCTAGGTTTTACGTATCACCATGTTCTTGGTGTCCTTCTTCCGAATCAACTACCAACTTACATAACCCTTGGCCTCTCACAATTTGAGCTGGGGTGATTTCTAAGTCATACTCCCGTAAGGAGGTGACCCAGTTAGCTCTCTTCTCTCCTAACTCCTTCTGCACTAACAAGTTCCTCACGTCTGGGTAAGGGACGATGACTTTCGTCCTTGACTTCAAAAGATAGGACCGGAAATGCTTAACTTCTTTGAAAACAGCGTAGGCTTGCCGATCAACCACTGGGTAGTTAAGTTCAGCACCTTTTAAAGTGGAGCTCATAAAGGCGATGGGTACTTTGTTGTTCTCGGTATTCTTCTGAGTTAGGACGAGGGCATAGGAACGGTCAGAGGCAAAAGTATAGAGTGTAAAATCTTGAGAGAAGTCAGGGCTCATGCGAGACGGAGCGTCTATTATGGCCTTCTTTATGGCGTTAAAAGCTTGATTTTCTGTGGGTCCCCAGTGATATTGGGTGTCTTTCTTGATCAAGTTTTGTAGAGGCCGGACCATTTCGGAGAAGCTGGGGACAAATATTCTCATGAAATTAATCTGGCCTAAGAAAGACTGCATGGATTTTTTGGATGTAGGTGGGGGGAGTTTTGCGATGACTTGAGTCCTCTCGGGGTCAATAATCATTCCTTCACTAGACACGATGAATCCTAGGAGTTTACCCTGTTCTACTGCAAAGATGGACTTTTTGGGGTTCAAGGAGATGTCGTATTTACGACATCGTAGCAGAAAGGCTCGTAAGTGAGCTAGATGATCGTCTTTGTTTTTTGAGTAAACAGTCACATCATCTAAGTAAACTACAATGGACTGATTGATTAATCCTCGGAAAGAAATGTCCATTGCTCTCTGAAAGGTAGCACCAACATTAATCAATCCAAAAGGCATTTTGCGATAAGCATAAGTGCCCCATGGGGTACGGAAGGTAGTTTTGAGTTGGTCTGGTGGAGACATCAGGACTTGGTTGTATCCAGAGAAACCATCTAACAAAGATAGCCTCTTGGAACTAGATACCCGTTGAAGGATCTGTTCCATGGGTGGGACAGGATAATTATCTTTATCAGATGCTCTATTTAGGTTTCAGAAATCGACACATAGTCAAATTTCCCCATTTTTCTTCCGCACTGGGACAAGGTTGGAAACCCATTGAGTGTGCCTAACAGGAAAATATATTTTAGCACTTAGGAGCTTATTCAATTCTTTTTGAATGGTCGGTTCTAGTTTGGGGTGCATCTTCCTCGGTTTATGTTGGAAGGGTAAGGTTTGGGGCTTCATCGGGATGACATGTTGTATGGTATTAGGGTCAAAAGTTTTAAGATCATCGTAAGTCCATGCAAAGACATCCTTAAATTCTTTAAATAACTTAACAAAAGCATCTTTTTCTTGTCTAGAACATCCCAATCCTAAGTTAATGCACTGAGGATTTTCACTAGTTCCTAAATTCACTTTTTCATAAGACAACGAGGAACTATTGGTTTTACAGTTGACCATCTTTTTAAATTTATCTTCAAAATCATAAAACTTATCTAATCTAACTATAGATTTGGGTATGGAATTTACCATGTTCGATAGAGCTTCAGGAGATTTCGGATCAGGTATTACCGTAAAGTCATGCAAATTGTCGTCGTGTGTGCATTCATCTATCACCGCACCTTGAAAGGTTTCTTCCATGTGTAGAAAGTTAATGATTTGCTGATCATCGTCAAATACTCTCCAGTTCGTAATATTTTCAGGAACAGATGGTCGAAACAACAACTCGACGGAGAATGCGTCTGGGGACAAGCCTTCTGCAGGAAGAAGTTTAGAGGCTACATTAGCTAATAGATCTGCTTCAGCATTATTTAATCTGGGAATGGAATTTATATTGAAGGCAGAAAATTTATTCATTAAACTCCATACCTCAGACTGGTAAATTTTGAGATGCGGGGAAAGACAGTGTATAGAATCTCTCACCTATCTAACCACTATTTCAGAGTCGCCAAATACAAGCAGGTTTTGAATGTTCATATCCAGAGCTTTTCTGAGACCTTGTAGTAAAGCCTCGTATTCTGCAGTATTGTTAGTACATTCAAATTCTAGTCTACAAGCCATTAATGTCTTGTTACCTTCCGGATCGATAATGATGCAGCCTGCACCAACTCCTTCTTTAGACTTAGAACCGTCGAAATATAGAGACCAAATTTGATTTCCATCGGGCTCATGGGACTGTTGCATAGAAGCTGTTGGTTGCATATATGCTACGATCTCGGACTGCTATTCTGTATTGATGATAGGTGAAGCCTTGGCCATGAAATTTTCGAAGAAGGTGTCCATCCCTTGTACTTCAGGTGTATCAGCAGAGGGTGTGTATGGTTCATTAGGATCGTTCAAATCCGTGACCGTGAACTTGAGGTAGCGCTCACGATTCACCCTGATTTTACTAGGCTTATCGTTCTCTGGAAGCCACAGGTGAGACCAGTCTGTTGCGAAGTAACCATGCAGCTGCTCCGACCAGTCCCTTCTTAAAAACAGACCATACACTTCTGGAATATCCACAAAAATTATATCAATAACCTGATGAACCTTAGGGTTAGACGATAATCTAATCAATACATTTTTTAGTTCGCCTATCACTTTGACATCTGTTCGATCAAGTTGTATGATTTTTAAAGTAGATGGTTCCACTTCAGCATTAATATTTTGGCAGACAGACCAAGGCATCACATTGGATGATTCCCCTAAGTCGAACATACAATTATGCACATTTCTGTTGAAAATTTCGAAAGTTAACAAGAAAGGAGGTACATTTTTACGAGTAGTAAGAGTAGTAGCTTGTGGCTTCTTACTCGCAATTTCTACTGCTGCTTTATCTACATTATTATTTACATTATTTACATTTTTTACATTATTTACAAGGACTACAGGAAGGCTTCCTTTATCTTGTGGATCAGGATTATTTTTAGTGGAAGTCTTCTGTGGAACTTTGCTTTGCACAACCTTGTTATCATTGGAATTACCATTTTTGCCATTATCAGAAATATTTTGTAACATTTTTTGTAACAAAAATGGAAACTTCAATAACTCATAAATAGAAATGTTATCCCTTAACATGTTAAGATCTTCAACCACATCATAATCTAAGTTGGGGTTCACATTACTCTGTTTAGTCTCAGCTGATTTAGATGGCTTTGGAGGTGAAGTTGTAGTGTTCTCGGTAGAAGGCTTGTTTGTTGTCCTACTCCTAGTATTATAAGGGTGAACTGTCTCGAAATTAGCTTGGAAGATGTTATCTGAGAAGTGTCCAAAGATGTTTGGAGAAGACTCTTTTTCTTGAACTGTTTCTTGTTCAACTACCTCCTGAGGGATCTCAGGGGGTATCAAGTTATCTTGGGCTTCTAGAATTGTTTGAAGGGCACATTGCAAACTTTCTAGATTAAGGCCTTCGGGGTTTGGATTAGGTCGGTTGGTAGGAAAAGGCTTTCGAAAAGGAGGTTTGTAGGGTCCTTTACTCGAGGAAGATTCTTCAGTTGACATTTTTAAGTCTATAACTTGGTTCGACAGTTTTTGAACAACTTTAGTTAAGTTTTCCAAATCAGAGTTTTCAGGTTGTGTTTTACTTTGAGTAGGTCTAGGGAGAAATTCAATCTTCGTTTTGGAAGAGGATCTAGTCTCAGCTTCGTTGCTAGAAGAGTCTTTAAGACTAAGTATGTCTTTTTCAATCTGGTTGGCCTCCTCGAAGGCCTCTAACAACGTGGCTTTCTTGGATCGTTTAACCCAAATAGTTATACTTTGATGTAAATATTTAGTGTAGTAAGCTATTATAAGACTCTCAGTAGGCATGGAATCTGCAGGGATTCGGTTTTTAAGTGTTAAGAATCCTTGATTAAAATCTTTAACTTTTTCTTTTGGGTTCATTCTTAAGCTTGAAAGGTCCATGACTAGGACTTCCGGAGGTTTACCGTCTCCGAATTTTTCCAAAAAGCATGACTCAAAGTTTTCCCAAGACATGATGGTATGGGGTTGTTGGGAAAAGTACCATGTGGATTCATTACCCTCAAACGTATAAGGGAACAACCTACAGACAATGTCTTCATGTTCAATATTACAGAGTCTTATGGCTAACATAAATTTTTTTATGTGATCTTCAGCAATCTGTTTTGAGTCGGGATCAAACTTGGGAAGCCATTTCTCCAGATGCTTAGGTAAAGGGTGTTGAGCTCCAGGTACATCTACAGAGTCCTGATAAAGCCAGGGTCTAGCAGGGTTGTTCTGATTTTCCATTGGGGTAGTGGGTGTGGAAGGCTGAGAAGGTGAATTGCCTTCATCTAACGAGTCTCCTCCAGAAGAAGAAGGAGATGATGGGGGTGGTGAAGGAGGTATCCCAGATCCTCCTGCAGTAGGATTTAAGTTTGGATCCGTAGGATTTACAGTGAGGTTAGTGGTACCTAATTGTTCTCTGATGTCATAGAAATCCAAAGGTTGACCCCACGGACGGTTTGGTTGCCTAATACAAGCTAAGGCACTATGTGTTTTAATAAGAGATTGGCAAACGATCTCTTGTATGTCACCACCTGTAGGATTAGGGGTTGATGGCTCAACTGTGATCTGTGGATCGTCGGTTGAAGTAGTTGTTATTTGAAGAGGGATATTATCGTGTGAATGGCTTCTAGTCACTATAGGTGAGCGATTAGGGGGTGGAGGAGTCTTGCGACTGCCTCGTGCCATTAATTAAGTTCATTCCCTCCTTCTAGCACCATTTGTTGACTGGCGAAATCGATCGTCCGTCAACTGAGAGAGTGGAACTGGTCCGGGGTTGTCTAATAACCCAAGCCATTTGGAATGAACCACCCTGATGGGTTTAGCGGCTCCATTAGCCGATCTAAGGTTCTAAGAAAACCAAAGAGAAAACTAATCTAAACTAACTAANTTAATAAGGCCTTTCAATAAAATAGAATAAGGCGGATGTAAGAAGACCTAATAGAAGCTTCCACTTCTAGAAGGATCTTCCTCTAGATGCTTCTCTTAATAGACATATTTAGTATAAATAAGGGTCGAGGGTATGAAAACTCTGGCTGGAGATTATTGTAACAGAGCGCTGCTCGATTGGAGATTGACCCCTCGAAGAGGCTTGTGAACATTTCTTTCTGAATCAAAGTTCTATTTCTATTGTTGTTCTTATATCATTTCTGTGTTATTGTGGAGATTATGCTGGATATTTTATTGTTACTCTGCCATTTCTAGCATTTTATTTCTGTTTTTCATATTTTATATATCTGGTATCTTGCAAAGCCCCAGATCTAAGGTCAAAGAAGTTATAATTCATCCCCAAAATCAGGAAAAGGAGAAAAGTTGTTGAAAACAAGAAGTTACAGGTTGGCTCAAATATCAAGTAAATAAGTTACTTGGAAGGGTATAAATACACATCAAGAACCTCTCATTTTATATCCAAGCAAGTGTGTGTTTGTGGAATGGAGCTAGTATAGGTGGGTCTTCATTTATGCTAGGAGGATTGGTGATCTCAACAAAGAAAATATAGCCTATTAGAAAGGAGGTCAAAGAGAGAGAAGTGTATGGAGGTCACTGTACTAGTTTTATGAGGTTATATGTAGTTTGCAAAAGGGTGAAACACATATATACGTGGGTTGTAAACGAACGAATCGCGTATAGGGTATATGTAGATTACAGTAAAGAAAAGTGCAAGTGTGTGCAGGTTGAGAGTGGATGAAACATGTATCTATGAAAAAGTTTAAAGAAGGTGTTATTCTCTTAATGCTAAAGTTGAGGAAGGTCTGATGGTCTCAGATCTTATGCTCCAGGTTTTCACATGATAAAAGGTATGGTTTTCTATATGTTTTGATGTTCATATCTTGGAGGCTATGGTATATGTTTGAGGCATATATTGGTGATTATGGTATGTGATTGAGGCATATCTAGGAGGTTATGGCATATGCTTTGAGGCATATTATGGATGGTTTGACACATGTTTGATGCATATTTTGGCACATGCTTGAGGCATGTCTTGAATCTTCTTGCCACATGGTTGATGCATATCTTGATGGTTATGGTACATGGTTTGAGGCATATCATGGATATTTTGGAACATGTTTGAGGTATACCTTGATACATGGTTTGAGGCATATCTTTGGTACATGGTTTGAGGTATATCATGGATGCTTTGGCACATGGATTAATGCATATCTTGGTGATTTTGGGCATATTATTTAGGGGATGTTATTGGTGATCTTGGCATAAGATTTATGTGGTTGAACCATTTTTTATGATGTTTCTGTATCGGTATCAGTGACAATAATAGTGACAAGTTGATGATGATGATGTACCAGTATTAGTGATAGAAAAAATGATAGGTTGATTATGATGATGTACCGTTATCAGTGACATAAACAGTGACAAGTTGATGATGACGATGTATCAGTTTTAGTGACAACAGCAGTGACATGTTGATAATCTCATTTATAGTTTCGGGAGGAAGGAAGAGGAAAGGAAAGGGGGTTGGGGCCTCCTTCTAGTTGGTGGTGGAGAATCTAGGGATTTGGATCTTCCTTCAGGTTATATCCTCTAAACTAGGGGGTTGGAGCCTCCTTCTTGTTGTTGTCAAAGAATCTAGATTCCTTTAGGTTGGAACCTATAAACTAGGGGGTTAGAACCTCCTTCCAGTTGGTGCTGGATAATTTAGGGAGTTGTAGCTTCCTTCAGGTTGGAGCCTGTAAATAGGGGGTTGGTGCCTCATTCCAGTTGGTGCTTCTTGTGGATGTAATATTCAATATATATATATTAAAAATAATTTTTTGGTTTTCTCCCATTTGGGTTTCCATGCAAAACTCTTGTGTACTTTGTATCTTTGTTTATATGTTGACGATATATTAAATGCAATACTAAGTGATAAATTGTTTATAACTTAATGTTTACATGTTATGCTTGAAAATGGTAAAAATTACTCAATATATATTCCCCTCCTCTCAATATTGGTGAATATTCCAACAATTGGTATTAGAGAAGGTCCTTCAGAAATAGTCTAACCATTGGAAGGTAGATCATGGATTACATGGGTAATGAAACACCAATGTTTGATGGTCAAAATTATGAGAGATGGAGCTCAAGAATGAAAGTATTTTTAGAGGCACAGGGGTATGATGTTTGGTACTCATTTGTTACATGATACACCACATCAAAGAAACCTCTGAAGACTGCAACCAAGAAGGAATTAAAAAAGAACAAAAAAATATCAATGGACACCATCTTGGATGGATTACATAATTCGGTAACATTCAAAGTGGGACAATGCTCATCATCCAAAGAGATTTGGGATAAGCTACATATTCTCTACTCTAATGGATATCTTCTTGTAATCACAAAGCCAGAGTATGTTGATCAAAATAAATAATATGTTGAGATAGAACAAGATGAAAGAAGCTCATCATGTCAGACAAATCTAGAAGAAGAAATTGGAAATGGTATGGAAGATCATAAATCATAATTATTATGTTCCTTAGAAAGACAGAGAAAATAAATTAAGAATGATGAAGAATATTATGAAGAAGGAGAAGTGGATCTTAAGGCAGAACTAATCAACGCTTTGAGTGAGATAAAAAAAAGAAAGAAAGGAAAAAAAATCACTCAAGGAAGAATTGATCAAGTTGAAGGAGGGTTATCAAAACCATAACAAAAATTCTGAAGAAGTCAAACAGATTATCATAAATATAAAGGTTCAACTAGAAGAATCCCAAGTGATTGAAGAAAAACTAAAAAATTATTTGGAAGAAAAATAATGTTTGGAAGATGAAATAGTATCACTAAGAAAGGAAGTAGATAAGAGAGAAGAAATTTTGACAAGTCATAGTAAGGAAATATATAAGGACTTAAACACAATTGAAGCATAATTTAGTCAATAAAAAAGATGACTTGAAGAAGAAATCATCTCCTTGAAAACCCAACTTGAAGAATCAAAGAGAAAGGAGGAAGTAATGAATATCTATATGATAAAGAAAGATGAAGATTGTGAGAAGCTTAAATAAGTCGTCTCATTGAGGGTTGAAGTTGAAAATCTCAACAGTAACTTGAAGAGCTCTCAAGTACTAGAAGATATTCTTATCTTTCAAAGATCACCCTTCAATAAATCAAGTGTTGGATACATTGGTGAGGCCTCATGAAAGGAATATGCAAATGCCAATCCCAGCAAGAGCGTCGAAGAGAGAGAAAGTTCCACACAACCAATAATGAATTTTGAAGAGAAGTGTTCCATATTCCCATAAAATAAGAATGAAGAGAAGGCCAAGAACTATGCAAACATTCTCAAAGGAAGGAATCATGGTCAACAAGATTCAAAAAGGGAGGAATGTAGAAGAGGTATATCTCCAAGAAGACATTCTACCTCCACACATCAAAGAAGCTTCAACCATTGTGAAGGAAACAACATAAGAGAAGATCGTGAACAACTAAGGCATAAATTACAAAGGATTGCATCACAAAGAGGATCACTTTCTCCTAGGTAACAAATTTTATTTCATGGTTATCATTTTACTTGTAATAAATTTGGACACAAAGTTGTAGATTGCAGATCTGTTAAGAACCAAATATCAAAATAGCATAAAAAAACCTCAAAATAAGTACTCAATGCCTTGACAAAGATAGAATTTCAGATAATAAGCCTCTCCGAGTGGGAAACATCCTTATACACCACATAAATATCCAAATACAAGATGATTCCAAATGAAAAGGTCTCCTTGGTATATATAGGAGACAAGGAGGTACAATTACAACTAATGAACCCAAGACGACATAAATAAAATAACATTACTAATGTAATATTCCAAAATTAAGGGGTAATGTGCCACTATTTAGGGCTTAACACGATCCTCCCCTTCAAACAAGTGTTATCCACAATGCTTGAGTAATTTTGGATGCTTCTAAATAAAAGACTCATCTTCCCAAGTGGAATCTTTAGCAGGTAGTTTCCTGCACTTAATGAGATACTCTTAAATTGATCTATTCCTCAACTGGTGAATTCTTGTGTCAGTGATAGATTTAGGCTCCATTATGATTTTTCCTTCCTCGTCAAGTTCTAGAAATATAGTTTGAACTGGGATCTTGTCACCTATAACCTTTTTTAAGCATGAAACATGGAAAATTGGGTTTTCTCGCGAAGATGCAGGAAAATCCAATTTGTATTCCATAGTACCAATGTTTTGCAACACCTTATAAGGGCCATAGTACTTTGGTGATAATTTATCATCCTTATTATCTTGCTTGAGGGACATCTATTTTTATGGTTGTAGTCCTAAAAATACCCAATGCCCTACTTCAAAACTTATTTCACTATGATGTTGATCTGCTTTTTGTTTCATGCAATTTTGTGCCATGGTCAGGTTGTCCTTTAAGAGTTGGAGAACTTTTGTTGATTCTCTATGTGATCTTCCACTACTTGAACCTTATATTTTTATTTTAGAGAAGAAGTGATGGAAGGTGGGTGATATCCATAGAGTTCCACAAATGGTGTCATTTTTGTTGCAGTATGAAAGGAAGTGTTATACCACCATTCTGCCAAGGGTAACCATTTGAACCATTGTGTTTGTTTATCAGGGAAAACACAACGAAGGTAACCTTCTAGACATTTGTTCAAGATATCAGTTTGTCCATCATATTGAGGATGATAATATGAGCTATGAGCCAATTAAGTACCCAAACAATAAAACAATTATGTCCAAAAATGTTCAGTGAAGATGGGATCTCTGTCACTTACAATAATCTTTGGGCTTCCATGTAGCTTTTGAATTGTCTCCATGAATGCGAAGGAAAATGTATTGGCTTTGAAATGATGAGAGAGTGCACAAAATTGTGTGTACTTGGTTAGTCTATCAACAATCACCATGATGAGACTCCTTCCTTCAGACTTCAGTAACCCTGTGATGAAATCCATGGAAATCTCCTCCCAATGCTTACTTGGGATGGATAATGGTTGTAAAATACCTGGGGTCTTAATTTCTTCCACCTTATTTTGTTGGAAAACCAAACATTATGCCACAAACCTTTGAACATCAATTTTAAGGCCATCCAAAAAAAATTCCTTCTTGACCCTATGGTAGGTTTTCAAAAATCCTGAGTGCCCTCCTACCGGAGAGGTGTGGAATTCCAAGAGTACCTTTTGTTTGAGTTGGGAGTTCTTACATAAATATAAACGATATTTGTACCATAGTGAATCATTTTTTCATGTAAATGTATTTGATGCACTAGAATCCAGTTACAACCTTTTAATGAGAGTCCACACATTTTCATCATTCTTCCATTCATCCCTCACTTCTATTATCCAATCAGGTTGGATGATCGAGATAGCACAAAGATTATCCAATCAGGTTGGATGATCGAGATAGCACAAAGAAAGGCCTCAATATATTCATCCTTTCTTGAGAGTGCATCTGCCACAATATTTTGCTTCCCTTTTTTGTAGATGATTTCAAAATCATAACCCAACATCTTGGCCACCCATTTTTCTATTTCTTCTGAAGATAGTCTTTTTTCCAAGAATAATTTAAGACTATCATGTTCTTTTTTGACCTTGAAGTGCCTACCTATTAGGTAAGGATGCCATTTCTTCAATGCATGTAGTATTTCCATCATTTCCTTCTCATAAATGGGTTTTTGTAAGTCCTTTCCCTTGAGTTTCTAACTTTCAAAAGCAAGGGGCGTTCCTTCTTGCATTAGAACATCACCAATGCCATTTCTTGAGGCATCACATTCCACAATAAAGGTTTTTGTGAAGTCTGGTGTGGTTAAGACAAGGGGTTTGCACATCGCCTCTTTAAGTTGTTCAAAAGCTTTAGTTGCCTCTGGAGCCCATGAAAATGCATCCTTCTTAGTTAGTTTCGTTAAAGGTGTTGCTATTCTTCTATAGTTTTGAACAAACTTGTAGTAGTAACATGTCAAACCCAAAAATCCTTTAAGATTCTTCAATGTTTTGGGAATCAACCAATCCATCATTGTCTTAATATTGTTAGGATCTACCTTGACACCTTCATAAGATACACTATTACCCAAATACTCTACCTCCTTCACCCCAAAGAAATATTTGGATGGTTTGGAATATAGTTGTTTCTCCTTTAGTAGTTGTAGAACCTTCTCAACATGTCGAACATGATCCTCCCAAGACTTGCTATAGATTAGTATATCATTAAAAAATACTAACACAAATTTTTTAAGGAAGGGCTTGAAAATGGAATTCATCAACCCTTGGAATGTGTAAGGTGCATTTTTAAGGCCAAAAGGCATGACCAAAAATTCATAATGGCCTTCATGAGTTCGGAATGTTGTTTTTGGGATATTTTATTCCTTCATTCTAATATGATGATACCCTGAACAAAGATCCAACTTTGTGAAATAGATTGCTCCATGTAGTTCATATAACAATTCATTAATGATGGGAATGAGAAACTTATATTTAATAGTGATCTTGTTGAGCTCTCTATAATATGGATACATACACCATGGGCCCTCTTTCTTGAGTACCATTACCACCAATGCAGAGTAAGAGCTTTAGCTAGGTCTAATAATGCCAACCTCTAACATTTCTTCAACCATATGCTCAATTTCACTCTTTTGGGAACAAGGGTATCTGTAAGGCCTAATGTTAGGAGGAAGACTCCCAAAAATTAGGTGAATATCATGATCACGATTTCAATTAGGTGGAAGACCTCTGGGAATATATTCAAATACTTTGGAATGCTTATCAATGATCCCTTGAAGATCTAAGGGAATATATGGCTTAGATGTTTGAACATCTAGTGACCATAGTTATACAATTACACCCGGATGCCCCTTTTTCAATAATTTAGTCATGCCATTAGAGCCTATCACCTTACTGGGTTTCCCTGTGGTACCCCTTAACTCAATTTCCTTTCCTTCTAATGAAAATTTCATAAAAAGTTCTTGAAAATTAAAAGCCACTATTCCCAATTATTGTAACCATTGGACTCCTAGTACGACATCAGTGCCACCCATGGGTATAGAAATAATTGGAATATTCATTACATACTCCCCATAGAAAGATTGATCTTATGAAATTTTTCTGAGCAATTGATAGTTCCTCCATTTGCAATAATTACTTAAAACTCCGACGCTGGATATATAAATCAATTGAGAGCTTTGGCTAATTTATAGTGAATAAAATTATAATTACTACCATAATCAATTAGGACTATTACCTTTTCCTTTTTGATATATCCTTCGATCTTGAGGGTTTTAGGAGTGCTAATTCCATCCAATGAATTACATGATATCATGGGATTCAACTCTTTAGAATAAATCTCTTCTACATTTTCATCATGAGATGGTTCTTGTTCTTATTCCTCTTCACAATCTATGTAGAATAATTTCTTCTCACCACACACATGTCCCTTACTATACTTGTTGTCACAATTAAAGCATAATTTCTTTTCTTTTCTTTCCTCCAATTGTTGAGGTGTCAACCTTGTAGGTTGAGGTGTTTTAGAAGAAGGAACATTATTCTCTCAATAGATGTTAGGAATGGTCCTTCTAGTAGCCATATCCATATTTTTAATTTCAACATTTCTCGCCACCCTGAACGCATTCTCTAATGATTTGGGTTCCCAAAGGAAAACCTCATGTTTAATGTTATCCTTTAAAGTTCCTATGAATACATCAATCAGGTGTTCATTTGGAATATTCGTTACCTTTATATTCAATATTTGGAATTTATGAATGTGCTCTGCCACTGAATCGTTTTTCTTGAGATTTATCAATTGGCTAAAGAAGGTATTGCTCCTTCTATCCTCATAGTGTGCTATCATTTCTTCTGTAAAAATTGTCCAAGTCACAAGTGATTTTTGAGCACAAATCCATTGATACCACACAAATTGATTGGGTTCTAAATATAAAGAAGCAATTCATACCTTTTGTGTATGTGGCACATCATGTAGATCAAAGAACTGCTCCATTTGAAGTATCCATGTGAATGGATCCTTGCCATCAAACTTCCTCATATTGATCTTAGGAAAGTGGTTGGTATTCAAACTAAAGTTGGATTTTCTCCAGTCTTGATTCATCTTCCTTGTGTCCTCATCATGAATTTCATGGGATACATTTTCATTTTCAGGTGGCCTCTCTATTAGGAAAATTTTCAATCCTTCCATGATGTCCCTTTTTAAACCATCCATCTTAGTATCCATTATTGCCTCTGACTTAGTTTCAATTGAATCCATCATCCCTTGTAGTTAATATTTTGTTACTATGTTTTTTTATAAATCATTTATGTCCCTACACATTTCTTCACCTTCATCAAGAGTCGAAGTAGGACTTTCTGGAGGATTATTTGGTGTAGAAGTTCCCTTTTTTGGTGGAATGTTGGCCAAGTATCACTTTTAAACCTTGATTTTGAGGTGGTTCTGCTAGACGATATTTCTTCTATTGTATCTCTAAAATTTCATCCCTTCTAGGTCTAAAAATTTCATTTTGTAGTTCTCTAATACATCTTATCTGAAATCCCATAGGTCTGATCAAAATTGGATGTGCCAAGTGGAATTTATGGTAACTTCCCCACACCTTGCTGGTTTTTGTCCCTTCTAGGAGAGTGTACTTGTAAATCGTGCCAAGAACACAATATATGATATTTGATTCTAAAACTTGCACCTGAAATACAACAGACTGTCCAATATCTAATGCAACTAGTCTCACTTAATTTGGATACTTACTGAAGAATATATCATGTTTTTACCTGGAACACCTGTCCGAGACTAGTTAATATGACTAGTCATATACCCTATCTTACACAGGGTGTATCTACAAAAGTAGGATGACCCATAAATTGAAATTTTTATCACAACTACCTTGATAATTTTTATGAATATCCTCTATGTTTCAAGGTCTGAAACACCACATTAAAATTTTATAGTGAAAATTCTGCGATGACTAAATTCAGGATGATTCCAACACAAGACATATCTCCAAAATTATAAGGCCTCAAAAGATGAAATTTGAATGCCACGTACCTTGATCTATCTAATAAATATCCTCTAAGGGGTTCCTTCTGAAACATTGTAGAAAACAATTTATAGAAAAAATTCCAAGGTGTCTCAGATGCAACATTAAAAACCTGAGACCTTGAGCTTTGATACCAAATGTTAAGAACCAAATATAAAAATAGCATAAAAAACCTCAGAATAAGTACTCAACGCCTTGAAAAAGAGAATTTTGAATAATAATCCTCTTCGAGGAGGAAACCTCCTTATACACCACATAAATATCCAAATACAAGATTCCAAATGAAAAGGTCTCCTGGGTATATATATAGGAGACTAGGAGGTACAATTACAACTAATCGACCCAAGCCAACATAAATAAACTAAAATTACTAATGTAATATGCCCCAATTAATGGGTAATGTGCCACTATTTAGAGCTTATCAAGATCATATGGAAGAAATATTCAAGAAATAGATGTTCATGTGGCTCCCTACAATATTGAATGTTACAAATTCCACAATGTCTATGGACACATAGCTCATGATTGTAGAAGAATGATTAAGTGTTCCTTGAAGGAAAACACTAATATCATATACAAGAATGTTTGGAGAAGAAATACAAAACAAGAAGAATAGGTGAATGAAGAACTCCTAGAAATTATTCTCATAGGATTTATAAAATTGTGAAATCATCACGAATCTACAGGTAAAGAGAAAGATGTTAGAATTCAGAATGATGACCCTACAATATAGAATCCTTATATATTGTTCTAATCCATCCATATTTGAGACTTCAAGTAATGTGAATATTGAAGAGGGGGAGTCTAAGAAACAACTATTACAGATTGGAGAACTATATTTTGGGTAGTATGAAGTGTTTGCAATTCTTTTTGAGAAGGAATATTTTGAATGCTCTAATGGAAGAGGTACAAAATGTTTCATGACAAATTGGTTGATTAAGGATCATTTTTCATAACTCATCCCCATGTAAGTATGAATAGGTCAGCTGGAAATTATGAGGAATATCATTGGCACACTTTTGAGGTAGAGATTCATGATTGTATAGAGGATTCCAAGCATGTATTCAAGCAGGAATATATCCATTACAGAATGTTGTAGACTTGTAGAGTTTGATTTGAATATAGAGAATACTAGTGAACACATTAGATTCAACTTAAGAAGAAATAATATGTGGTGATCAATTGCAACAGATTTGGAGAAGTCTTTAAAATAGTAAAGTGAAATATGGGTTAACATTGTGTGCAGTGAGTAGCAGAGTCATGGACAATTTTATGAAATATGAACAATGATGATTTCATGAGATATTTGGAAGTTCTAGAAGATAATACTTGACATGAACCAGAGAAGATACATAATAGTGGATAAAAGCGTGAGCTCAAGAGGAAATAATTGTTGTCATTGTCATCAAGAGGAATATTTAGTAAAGCATATGACTCAGAAAGGAATCATATCGATAGGTGGAAGAAGCTATTCATAGGAAGGAAAGTTGTGAGAGACAAAACAATATAGGGGGAGAGAAAGCATAAGAAGGTGTTGTACTATCAAGAGGATATTGTTGAATGATTATATCATTGATGTTAGATCAGTAAAGACATGACAAGCCATGAATATTTGAAGTAAAGTGATGAAGAAACTTTGACATGAATGATTTTAATATACATTAGTGGATTTCACCAGAAGGTACCAATGGACAAGAAGCCCCAGAAGTGAGGAAAGGAAGAATATACAAGGATCCCCATATTGATCTACATGACATTTTGCAAAGAAGACAATGGAGAAAAATCTTCAGGGGGAGTTACCATTTTCCATTGATGTCAAAGGGGGAGAGAAATAAAAAAGCAAGAGAGAATGTTCAGAAGCATGAATACAGGGGGAGAAAGCATGAAGACTAGGGGAGAAAAAATGAAGACTTGGAGATAAATGTTCCCAAGGGGAGTATGAGTGTTTCCATCAATGTCGAAGGGGAATATTGTTGGAAAGTTGGTTGTCATTGATGTCAACCCTAGAAGAAGCCAAAAATCCCTTAGAAGTGATGGGACTATTTGAAGGAATATCCATGGGAAGACACTTTGAAGAAGTCTACAAGAAGCTCTGGAAGTATGGTTAAGAGGTTAAGTAAGAATCCCCGAAGGTGTGGTCATGAAGCCCGAAGTTGATTGATGAAAAAGAGAGTGAAGGACATTGAAAATGGATGCAAAACCTTCATTTATAGATATTCCTTGTCATGTCGTTTCCAATGGTAGGTGGTAGGCCACATGGTTCCTTAAATATGAAGCCCCCAATTATGGTAAAGAAGCCCCAGATCTAACGTAAAAGAAGATATAAGTCAGCCCCAAAATCAGGAAAAGGAGAAACGTTGTTGCAAACAAGAAGTTACAGGTCGACTCAAATATCAAGTAAAGAAGTTACTTAGAAGTGTATAAATATACATAAAGAACCTCTCATTTTATATCCAGGCAAGTGTGTATTTGTGGAATGGAGCTAATATAAGTGGGTATGCACTTGTGCTAGTAGGATTGGTGATCTTAACAACGAAAATATGGACCAGGAGAAAGGAGGTCAAGGAGAGAGAAGTGTACAGAGGTGACCGTACCAATTTTATGAGATTATACGTGGTTTGAAGAAGGGTGAAGCGTGTATATACATGGGTTGTAGACGGATGAATTGCATATAGGGTATACACAAATTGTAGTAAAGAAAAGTGGGGGCTTCCTTAGGTTGATAGTGGATGAATCGTGTATCTGTGCAAAAGTTTGAGGAAGTATTAATGTTGAAGTTGAGTAAGCTCTGATGATCTAAGATCTTATGCTCCATGTTTTCACATGATAACATGTATGGTTTTATATATTTTTTGATGTTCATATCTTGGAGGCTATGGTTAATGTTTGAGACATATCTTGGTGATTATGGTATATGCTTGAGGCATATCTAGGAGGTTATGGCATATGCTTCGAGGCATATCATGGATGGTTTGACACATGTTTGATGCATATTTTGGCACATGCTTGAGGCATGTCTTGAATGTTCTTGGCACATGGTTGATGCATATCTTGATGGTTATGGTACATGGTTTGAGGCATATCATGGATGTTTTGGAACATTCTTGAGGCATATCTTGATACATAGTTTGAGGAATATCTTTTTAACATGGTTTGAGGTATATCATGGATGCTTTGGCACATGTTTGAGGCATATTTTGGCACATGGATTAATGCAAATATTAGTGATTTGGGGCATATGATTTGGGGGATTTTATTGGTGATATTGGCATAATATTTATGTGGTTGAAAATATTTTGAAGATGTTGATGTATCAATATCAATGATAGTAAGAGTGATAGGTTCATGATGATGATGTACTAGTATAGTGACAAAAACAATGATGGGTTGTTGTTGATGATGATGTACTAGTATCAATGACAAAAATAGTGACAGGTTGTTGATGATGATGATGTATCATTTTCAGTGACAATAAGAGTGACAGGTTGATTCCCTCATTTATATTTTCAGTAGAAAGGAAGGGACAAAAAAAGGGGGTTGGATCCTCCTTCTAATTGGTGCTAGAGAATCTAGGGAGTTGGAGCTTCCTTCAGGTTAGAGCCTGTAAACTAGGGGGTTCAAGCCTCCTTCCTATTGGTGTTATATAATGTAGGAATTTGGAGCTTCCTTCAAGTTGGAGCCTCCTTGCAGTCGGTGCTAGAGAATTTAGGAAGTTGTAGATTCCTTTAGGTTGGATCCTATAAATAGGGGGTTGGTTCCTCATTACAGTTGGTGTTGGAGAATATTTGAATTTGTGCTTCCTATGGATGTAATATGTAATATATATATATATTAAAAATATTTCTATGGTTTTCTCCCATTTGGTTTTCCATGTAAAAATCTTGTGTACTATGTATATGTGGTTATATTTCATTGATATCTTGAATGTAATCATAAGTGATAAATTGTTGATATCATAAGTGATAAATTATTAATAACTTAATGTTTACATGTTATGGTTGAAAATGGTAAAAAGTGGTCAAAACTGATTCACTCCCACTCTCTCAGTATTGATGAATATTCCAATAGATACATTCCTCACTCTTAGGAACATAGGATAAAAACATATCCCATGACTTTGAATTTAGGAAATATTATTATAATATTTCCTTGGCTTAAGCCCCCCTTGGTTTAGCCCTTTCTAGACCCTTATCCCCCTTTCCCTTCTAGTGGAGTTCTATCCCCCCATACTCTTTCGTCTGATTGGGTCTACAATAGTGATATATTTTATTAATATCTGAGTGTGATTACATATTACAATGTTAGGCTCATCGACCTTTTAGCATCTAGGCTCTTTGGCCTAATAATCACACATGCACTATGTCCTCAAAATATATATACAAAGTCTCTCTATCCCAAGCATCATGGCTCACCAGCCTGTATGTAAATTACAATTGGTGTTCGACCTAGGGTTATTACATTCCCCTCCCCCTTATTTATGCACTATCCTCAGTGTATTATATACACATGTACAAGAAAAATGCTTAAAAAATATTCAAAAATATGTGGGTACTCTTCCCGCATGGAATACTCAAGCTTCCAAGTTGCATCCTTGGGACCATAACAGGCCCACTTGACCTTTACCAACCCAATTTCTTGATTCCAAAGAAACTTGATCATTCGATCCAATATGCACACTGAGTGTACTCGGAAATCTCCCTCTTTCTCCACCTGAATCACATTTCAATCAATTACATGATTATCATCAGGTACATACTTTTTAAGAAAAGATACATGGAACACATTATGAATGCACATGGATGCAGGTAGTGAAAGCATGTATGCAACATGATTGATCCTCTACATAATTTCAAATGGCCCACAATAACATGTTGTCAAATTTGAACAGCTCCCCAACTTCAAGGAACTCCTCTTGGCCTTCACTTTCAAGAACACATGGTCACCCACTTTAAACTCTATGTGAGTTCTTTCCTTATCTGCATAGTGTTTCTACATGTCTTGGGTAGCCTTTAAATTTTGTTCTATTTTCACCATCTATTCCTCCATTTGCCTGAGCAATTCTAGCCCAACCACTACTCTGTCTGCTAGGTCATCCCATTTCACTAGTGTGTTGCACTTTCTACCATATAGTGCCTCAAATGGGGTCATATTTAAATATGCCCGGTACCCATTTTTATAAGAAAACTATACTAAGTGTATATAGTCTTCCCACTTTTATGGTTTATCCATCACATGCATTCTCAACATATCTTCCATCACCTGATTGACCCTCTTTGTTTTCCCATCTGACTCTGGATGATAGGTTGTGCTAAATTTAATATTTGTCCCAAATCCTTTGAATAATCCCTTCCAAAAATTTGATGTAAACTTGGGATCTATGTCAGAGACAATTGCCTTAGGAACACAATGAAGTGTGGAAAATTCCTTTATATAAATATCAATAATGATGGTTTCCTTCTGAGTTATTTTTACTAGAATAAAATGGGTGTTGGTCTCCAGTTTTGATCATGTTTTTGCCTATATTATATTCCAAAGACCTCCATTTCTATACCCAGTACCACCCCTTTTGGCCTTGTTTTGACATAATTGACATCTCCCTACCACTCAATGGGGCTACTTAAGGTATC
>SNQJ01S0007987.1:178316-198088 GCA_010110895.2 Picea sitchensis | reverse complement strand
TTTCTTGGAGATCTAAAATTCTTATTGCTCAATTAAGGACTAATTCTCATCAACTCTGTTGTGAAACAGGGCGCTGGAAAAGGCCAAAAGAAAGGTGGGAAGAAAGAGTATGTATTTTGTGCTCGTCCGGAAAAGTGGAAACAGAAAAAACATTTCATTTTAGAATGTGAGGCCCTCAAAGACAACAGGGAAAATTATGCACGTATTCTGGCAGCTAATTCTTGGGATAATCTATTCAGCAAAGAGTTTGTTGAGAAGCTGGGAGCGATTATTGTAAAACTTCACAGGAAAAGGGCCGAATACAAAAGCCAGATGGAAAAACAATCTGTCCCATAGGCTATTTTTAGCCTCGTGGACGTTAAAAATACTTTCTTTCTATATGTTATCCTTTGTAGGTAACCCGCACAAAGATTCTCCCACGAAGCTTACAGCTTAAGATTTTGTGGGAGGAAGTGTTTTACCATGAGTTAAATTCTCCTGGAAAATGCTTCCCATTGGTTCACGAGTCGTGGGTCAACGAGTATAAAATTTTGTTTCAATAGGAGCCCACGCGCAAATATTTTCTCACGAGACTCATGGTTATAGGCTTACGTGGTAAAACATGAGCCTTTTGATTGGGTCGTCTGAGGTTCTCTCATTGCATGGGACCCTACACTTTTTAATTTTCATCCATTTCTAACTTGTGGTGGGATTCTCTTGTCACATAATGATATAGCCACCAAAAGGAATTATAATCTTTTGAATATTTATGGACCATGCTCGGAGAGAAAAGATTTCTGGAATTCTCTTGCTAGCAGTGGACTCCTATCACTTAGGAATCTGGTGATAGCAGGTGACTTAAACTTTACTATGTCTTCCAGAGAAGTTTGGGGAGGCACAACATATACAGGTATTCTGGATGACTTTTTCAACAGGTTGGTTCAAGAACATAACCTGCTAGATATTAAACCCGACTTTCTTGTTCCGACTTGGAGAAATGGTCGGGCAGGATCGGATGCCATTGCAAAACGGTTGGACAGGTTTCTTATATCGGAGGCACTGATCTTGGAGATTAAATTGCATAGGACATTGGTTGAATTCCCTTTTGTGTCGGATCACGCTCCCATCTTATTACAAATGGAGGATTCTATAACTCACATAAATTATCCTTTCAAATTTCATGATAAATGGCTTCTGGAAAAGGATTTTAATGATTTAGTTAGAAATTTGTGGACCGATCAGAAATTTTTACAGGAGAATAATAGCCAGAAAAGATTCTTGTGGAAATTAAAAGAATTAAAAGACTCTACAAAAAGGTGGGTAAAAGAAAAAAAGATTCAGGACTTTGCAAAACTGATTGATCTAGAAAGGAACATAATACATATTTTACATAGAAAAGAAGGTGCTAGAGTATCTCGGGAGATAGAAGTAAATCTTATATAGCTGGAATATGAGAGAAACAAACTTTTAAAAGAGCAGGAGGATGTATGGCGGAGTAAAAGCCTGACAATTTGGGTAAAGTGTGGTGACCAGAATAACAAAGTTTTTCTCCAATTTGCCACACAAAGGAGAAACAATAAATATATCTGGGAAATAATTGACAGTGAGAGGAATATTCACAAAAATAAAAAAGATATTGCAGCCGAGTCAATGAAATATTTCAAGGATTTCTTCACGGCTCCATTGGTTGAATCAACTGAGGAACAGGTACATGTGATTAGAAACTATCCAATGATGGCGGATAGAAGAGAAACTAAGAAATTATATAAACATGTTACTCTTGCAGAATTGGAAGCAATCTTAAATATATTTAAAAAAGAAAAGAGCCCTGGGCCCGATGGTTGGACGATAGAGTTATATCTACATTATTTTGAGATTATGGGTGAAGATCTTCTAGCCATGGTGGAAGAGACTCGGTTAATGGGCCGCATAGCGGGTAGTATCAATTCTACTTTTATTGCACTTGTTGGTCTCCAGTTTTGATCATGTTTTTGCCTATATTATATTCCAAAGACCTCCATTTCTATACCCAGTACCACCCCTTTTGGCCTTGTTTTGACATAATTGACATCTCCCTACCACTCAATGGGGCTACTTAAGGTATCTTTACGTTTCAAGCTATTTTTATGCATTTTGATGCTTTAAATTGATATTGAAACTAATGTCGCTTGGGGTAGGTACCACTTCTATTTTTGGAACAGGATTTGCCAGTACCAAGTACCAGCTCGTACCCCATGGAGATACCAATGAAACCGCTCAAGATCTGTGTGTTATGGTCAGAATGGGAGACAGAGAGATTCACATGACAGATGGAGTCATCGCTCATATGATGATGGAAGGTACAATGATAGAACTGAGTCGTTATATTTCATGGTTCACACTTCGTGACACTACGTGTCACGAAGATGTGAAGACTGTTTAAAACTTGATTTCAAGCTATTTTCGGATCAGGGATCCATTTGGACTTATGCATTTTTGCTTTAGACTGTTATGGAGGAGGATCTATATATAAACAGAAGATCACTCCTAAGAACCGGTTGGATGATGCTATGTTATGAAATATATTTATGAATATAATCTATATTGCGTTATGTTATTCCACTGCCATACGATTTGAGTATTTTCTTCTGAGTTAATGGAGCGCGAAGTTTACACAATGTTAGCGTAGCATGATTGAGTAGTTCTGGTTGTTTCTTTCAGCGTTTGCACCTNGTTATGTTATTCCACTGCCATACGATTTGAGTATTTTCTTCTGAGTTAATGGAGCGCGAAGTTTACACAATGTTAGCGTAGCATGATTGAGTAGTTCTGGTTGTTTCTTTCAGCGTTTGCACCTTTTGGTTGGGCCCGCCAAATAGGTTCAAGACGCTGCTGTTCTCTGCATTGAATTTTGTTTATTTCAGTATCGTAGTAATTGCATGCATGATAAGTTTCCTGAGTTTTGGAATTAACTGTTCAGATTATTGATTGATTATTCTTCAACTATATCGTTTCCAGCTTGTTAAATATCTGCTACGATGATGAGTATGGAAGCATGGTTGATTCCTGTAGAGTTTAGAACATGAACTAGGCTTGATTAGTTTCTAGTTTTCAATTCGAACATAACTCAGAGTTTGAACGTACTTTGCTTTGTCAGATGGTTAGTTACCCTGCTTAGTTAGGATAGTTAGATTGCAGTTAAGTTAGAGGAAGCTTTCGGTACTAGTAGGGTAAGCAGGGTATTTCTCTATTTTCCTATAGACAGATTTAGATTCATCTGTAATGTTCAGATTAAATGCATTTTAGGAAATACTCTTTCTGTCGTGGCTTGAATAGAAATGGTGATGATAGATGATTAAAAGTAGTGGTGGAATAATCTTGTGAAATCACACTTCTGGATGGAAATAGAAGCACCAACATTTAAGCATAGGACTATTTTCTGTTGATGACTTAAATAGGAAATGTTAAGTTTCAGGATAGTCATTAGGATTCAAGTTCTCAGAGTGAGTTTGTGTTTCCTTCTAAAGATAGTTTTTAAGTAGGGATCAGAATCTTACCCGCACATACAGTGTAGTAGCTCGAAGTTTACTTACCCTGGTTTGACAATTTAGTGTTTCAGGTCATTTAAAATCTCTAATTTAGCAGCCTGACAGCACTGATACCAAAAACCAACAAACCTCAACAGTTTGGGGATTACAGGCTGATTTCACTGTGTAATTTGGTATATAAGGTGATATCAAAGGTGATAGAAAACACAATAAAATCGATATTATCGAAGTTTCTATCAGAGGAACAATTGGGTTTCTTGGAAGGGCGCCAGTTACAAGATGCAATTGGTACTGCTCATGAGTGCATTCATAGTATTAAAAAGAATAATCAGAAAACACTTTTATTAAAGCTAGATCTACAAAAGGCATATGACTGTATCAGCTCAGATTATCTCAGATTGGTTCTTATTCAGGTTGGTTTTGGTATGCAATTGACCAACTAGATACCGACTTGTGTAGAATCAACTTCTTTTGCTATTTTAGTAAATGGGGAAGCAACTGATTTTTTAAAAGTGGTCGTGGTCTTCGGCAAGGTTGCTCGCTTTCTCCATTGTTATTTATAATGGTGATGGAAAGTTTGAGCCTCTTATTGAAAACTAGTTAGAGTCAAGGTCTAATAAGCGGTATCAAGGTTGTGAGGCTCACAAAAATCTTACACATTTTATTTGTGGATGACATTTTGCTCCTGACAAAAGCTTCAATTGAGGAATGGAAGGAAATTGAAAGAATCATTCAGCTTTTTGCAAAGTCTCAGGATTAAGAGTAAATATGACTAAATCAACTATACATTTCTCGGGGATGGCAGAATCAGAGTTATGAGACTTTAAACATACTTTGCCATACAAATTTTCTGATTTATTGGTTGGGTTCAAGTACTTGGGTTATTACCTGAAGTCAGGGATCCAAAAAACAAATGATTGGAGATGGATCCTATCAAAAGTTGAGAAAAAAATTCATCAATGGAGTTATAGATGGCTCTCTTTGGGGGGGAGGTATATATTATGTAAATATGTATTGGAAAGTCGGCCTATCTACTGGCTATCTTTGGAAGCTATACCTGTATCTATTATTCATAAATTAAGGAGCTTACTTTATAACTTTTTGTGGAGTGGGAATAGAGAAAACAAACATATCCATCTATGTAAGTGGGAGAATTTGGCCCGTCCAAAAAAGTGGGGTGGATGGGGTCTGCATAATATATTCACCTTTGGCAAGGCTTTGGCGGCATTGACATTGTGGAGAGCTGTTTCTAAACCAGGTATTTGGCACAGAGTTCTTAAAAATAAATATTTCCCTAAAATCTCATTGAGTGATTGGTTGAGGTCGGAAACTTTCCATCACAAGTCTGTATCAAGGATTTGGTCCAACCTTCTAAAATCGGTTCATATTATCACTAACTGGATTGGTTGGAAGCCTGGTTCAGGACTGGCTGTTACTTTGGGTAGGGATAATATTCTGGGTCTCAGGAACAACTCCTTTCTTTCTACAAACCTTATAGAAGCTCTTCAACAAAATCACATTTCCTCATTAGCACATGTTTGGAATAATCAGGGACAAGCATCTCTTATATCCAATTGGAAAAATAGTAATGACTTGGGCTTATCAGAGGATCTTTCCTTTGAGTGGTGACAATTCTCTCGAAATTTATAGGGAGTTGGAGTGATACTCTCGGATATAGATGACGAACTCTGTTGGACAGGTGGGGACTCATCGGGTGCTATATCGGTAAATAATTTTTATGAGGCTATTCAATCTACTCAAAATTATGCGGGGTTTACAGGATGGAAGATTCAATTTTGGAAATGGGATATACCTCAAAAGGTCAAACTTTTCTTTTGGATGGATTTTAACAAACAAGATGTCGACTTGGGATATTCTCCTTCATAGGGGCTGGAGTGATCCAGGAAGGTGTACCCTGTGTAAACAGGAGTCGGAGGACAATACTCATCTATTCATAAAATGTTCTTTCACGAGGGCAGTTTGGGATATCATTTGCCGACATTCAAAGATAACTCACTGTTTGAATGGGGAAAATCTGTGCGACTGCATGATAAAATGGATTGAGGCAAAAACAAGTTTCCTGGGATTGGTGGCAGTTGCAAGTTGAAACATATGGATATCCAGAAACGAGGCCATATTTGAGGGAAAGGAGGCATCCATTACTACAATTGCTATAAAAACATTGAGTATCTCTCATAAATAGGTTATAAAGCATAAAAAAGTTTGTTCCTTAGCTTGTATGATCCCAGTTAATATTGACTATCATGTAGCTTTTTTTGATGGAGCGGCTCAGCGAGACGGTAAAAATTGTGGAGTGGGTGGGATTATAAAAATATCAAAATCTGTATTATATAAATGGCATGTGAATTGTGGTTGGGGTTCAAATACAAAGGCGGAGTTAATGGGAGCTTGGGCAACTATCCATCTAGCAAAATACTTCGAACTAGAAAAGCTCCATGTATTTGGAGACTCCCTGGTTTTAATAAATTGGTTTAGTGAAAAAGGTAAACTCGAGGTGTGTTCATTGACAGGATGGAAAAGGAGGATCAATATATTAAAGAAAAGGTTTATTGAAATAAACTTTTATCACATTCTTCGGGAGTTCAATAGAGGTGCAAATGAACAGTCTAAAAAAGATCTATTGGAATAGGAAGGACACCTCGTGATCCAAAAATGGATGGATGGTCGAGAGAGCTCTACAAATATCATCCATATTTACTGAGGAAGGATTATCTTGGTTATCCTATGATCTTTTTTTGGTTGAGAATCTTAGAGTCATAATGTAGTATCTTTTTTGGTACTAGTTATCTGGTTCATAGCTTTTGGATGTAACTTCTCATTTTTGAAAGTTCTGTGTTGGGATAGCTTACTAGTCAGAATAGGTCGAGGTATCATATCTTGATGGACTTTAGTAGCTCTATGAATGGACTTTTGTACTCCTGGGATCTAGTAATGGGTTATTTCTTAATAGCGTCTGGATGATCGATATGTAAAAAATTATATATCTTAATATAATTGTGTTAATTTTCTTTCTGGAAAAGGCTTACATGGTTAACTTCTATTGGCTCGCGGGGAACATATTTCAAGAATAACTCCCATTAGTATAAAGGAAACATTTGTGGGAAAGGTAACCCCACAAATCTTGCAGCTTAAAGGTTAGGAGAAATCTTATGGCATCCATTCATTCAAACCTGAAAGTACACACTTATAATCCATAATTTAGGTGGAAATTTAGTAGAGGGCCCATTTAATTTTCTTAGAACATGGAAATTTAATGGGATTTGTTGCAGGTACAACACAATGTCCTAAGAAACTAATGCCTACTAATAAAGGTGATTAGGATGAAGAATAAAAACAAAAATAATCAGAGAAGATAAACATTGCTTGTCTAGAAGTGTCATATGAGGAAACAACTTCCCCCATGGAATCTAGAGAGGAAGCTCAGAATATAGATATTTCTCCTTCAGGGATGACAGTAGTTAAGGACGCTACATCAAGAGGAATGAAGAGACCTTGAGGATTTGATAACCCTAACTCTAATAAAAAGAAGATATCTTCAATGAATTGTGGAATTTGACTTCTAAATTGTAGATATGGAACCACCTTCATGGGAGTAGATTGATTTTAGGTAAAAGAAAAGGGAGAAATGTAAGAATGAGGATTTCTTACATCTTTAGTTTTTCAATAAGCTTTCTTTTTGTTTCTAATTTATTCCAAAACTAGTTAGTGCTTACACACCCATTCTTATGTTAAATTATAAATGTAGGAAGAATCATGTTCCTAGAGCTTATGAAATGTTCTAATAACATATGCAGAATGTAACCTCTTTTGTGTGTTATGAAGAAAAAATTTCAATTGGAGAAAAAATTCCCAATTTATGTAGAGGTAGGAAATTTGATATAACAAATGGAACTTTGATATAACTTATAATATACTCATATTTTTTCAATATATAGTTTGATGATAGTTATGATTTTTATATTTTCATGTTATCTATAATACTATTTTTTATTTACAAGATTTTCATGTGAATGCGTGCAAATTTTAAATGAAATTTGTTTGCATTCATTATTTGACAAAGGTTTTAAAACATCATTTCGTTAAAGTGTATAAATGTATTTTATTTTAAATGGAGATTCATTTGCATTTATATTTTTGAGAGAAACATCGTTTGTTTAAAGTTGTTTCCTTTATTTTAAAAGCTTAGTGTTTTTTCTCATGTTCATGTTTAGAAAGATAAAAAAAAAATATATTGAAATAAAATAAGGTCAAATCTCTCTTACGAAGAAATTTATGCATTTTCTTATTTTAAAATTTGAGGGATGTTTTTTCATATTTACCTTAGAAAGAAACACAAATCTTAAACTAAGTAAAATAGGGTCAAATCTCGTTTATGAAAAATTTCATACATTTTCATATTTTAAAATCCTATTGATTTTTTTAATGTTTCTAAAGTCTTTAGAAAGATTAAAAATAATAATAACATAAGATAGAGTAAAATCTCACGTGTGAAAAATTTCACGCATTTTCATATGTTAAAATATTAATATTGTTTTGTATTTTATCTCTAGAAAGATTGTTAAAAAAACCCAAAATTAAGCTTATAAAACCTCGGGCTTTTGAACAAACGTATACAATTGCAAAGAATCATCATTTTAAAATGTAATCACCAATATTCCAATTAATAAAATATTGTAAAGAAGAAAATATAAAAAATGCTCAATTTAAAAAAAAGAAGGATGTTTTAAAACAAATCAAATAATGAATTTTTTTAAGAATCATATGGAATTTAAAATAGGTAGCTTGCAAACTACTTATTTTATTCAAAACAATGTTTTTTTATAAATGGTATATGTTAGGGTTAGAAGATGTTCTCTAACTGTTGGGAGGGAATTTCTAGGATATCTTAGTTATTGCAATGTTTTATGTTTGTAAAAAAAATGAATTTTTAGGTTTGGTTTGTGGATCAGGTAGTGGATAGGTTGGACAATAGTTGATCAGGTTACATTTTAAGACTAGGTTTCCACAACATTCTACTTAGTCAAAGGATATATATGCTAGATCAATGTCATTCATGATGTTGATCCTGCTCACAAACAATTTTTTAATTTCTTGAATTTCCTCATCATCATTTCAAAAGAGAGTTACAAAAACCAATATTTTGGTAGTACAAACCAAAATAAGAGACAACCTGTGTATTGGTAGAACATGAAGACCTTTCATCGCTGAGTAGAAATTTTCCCTTTAGACTTTTCTTGTTGCAATTTAGTTTTAAGAACAACATTACTCCATTACAATTTGATGTTCATTTTTTTGACTTTCTTTGACAGTTCACGCTGAGTTTTGTGCTTTTCTTTCAACTTTTGGAATTTTTCCTACAACTTAGCATTCCAAATCTCAAGTGTTCGATTCTCCTGCTTCAAATCCTTAATAATTGTCATGTATTCTTCTATCATGTGTTCTTCTTGTATATCCTATGTTTTTCCCCTATCTTGGTCTTTACCCTCTTCTAATGCATATCTATTTAGGTCAATGGATCTTCTAGGTTTTTTAGGCTCTCTTTGAAACTGACATTCTTCTGGAGATTTTTCTTCAGTAATTTCCTCTTTCGCCTGTTTAGATAAGTGTATGTTTCATATGAAAATTCTTGCATCTCTATACTGTAGGTGGGATCTTGTTCTATTCTGTTATTTGATTGAGATGAATCCATTTCAACCACTGGTTGTTGCTATTTTTCCTTCATGGTTTTCCTCGTTGGCATTTTCCTTAAGGTTTTGATTGCCAACATTTCTTTCTTAGTAATCTTAGGAGTTTCTTTAGAGGTCTCATCATCTAAGAAAATTAAATTTTCTTTCTTGAGAGAAGGTTTGAACAAAGCTTTTGAATTAAGCCTTAGCTTATTCTTAGGTCTAGTTTTGGGTCTGCTAGGGTAGCTGACGAGTTGTTTGCCTTTATTCTTTTTGCTCGTTCTTTTTATTAGAGGCTTCTCAACTGATCTATCATGAGTTTTTGTTTCAAGCTCAATTTTTACCTTTGTAATTCATGTGTCTTTTTCCTTGTCATCCTTCTGGTATAAACTTTGTCACAACCCACAAACTCTTGTTTTGAAGCAGAGAATTCGGGTTCATGCTTAATTTCTTTCCCCTATTGTAAAATGAGCTTCCTCTTGATTGATCTGGTCTCTCTAGCTACAAGAGAAGCTTCTTGTACCTTTTTTGTGCTTTTTGATGTGTTGTCATTTCTTGTTGAAACCCTAGTTTTCTTGTCATGAGTTGTATTTTGTGTTTTTGAACCATGTTCTTTGAACCCCAAGGAAGACAATAATTGTTCCCAGGACACTTGAACTTATCTTGTTGCATACATAACCAATATTTTAATTAGACCTTGATGAAATGATATTTTATGAACAGTTTTAGGATGACTTTGTATCCTCTTTGCCATTTTTGTCAAGCTTTTTAATAGGTAAAAGGGAAAATTCATCCCCTAATCAGCATTTAAATGCATCAGAAAATGCATGTGGTAGAAATGAATGATGGAAAACCTACCTTCACATGTTATATATTTTTGGACCACTGCTAAAACACTCTACCACTCTGCCTCCAGCCATTTATTTGGAAATCCTTGGCTACAACCTGTGTTGTGGTGTTTTGGCACTAGGAATTGATTGTGCGGGTTTGCAAGTAGTTTGCTTTCCTTCCACCATCTTTCACCCTTTACATGAAATCAACAAGTTGTTGTAATTGAATGATCAGTGACATGAATGATCACATTTCCAACCTAAGTATGAAACCCGTCGAAATTATTGGCAAACATCATCGAAATTTCTTCATGGTGTCCCTTGAAAGTGCGAAAAAAATAAAACCAGTCTCCGTTGATAGATTTTTCCATAATTTCTAGGAAAGCTTCCAATAATTCAATTCCCTTAGGTTCCAAACTGAGAACTCGACCTCCTTTCTTGGGTGACATACTCCACTCTGGCACGATCACACTGACCATAGGCTATGTATACCTGTGAGAATTAGGGTTTCCCCTTATTCGAGATTTCAAGGATACCTTCACATAAAACCTAACACAATAGGGTTTTTGTATGCAAATGGAGTTAAACTGTATTTCCCTCTATTTCATAAACTCTTTAAGAAAACAAAATTGAATCATAATTTTGCATGTCTTAATTCATGGCCTGACACTTGGAATAGATTGAAGTACGATTAGATTTGAGATCGTGTTCATTAAATCACGCATAAGGATAGAAAAATGATTTAGATCTGACATAATCTAAAATTATAACCGTTTGCATGATCTTTTGCATGATTTCATAACATATGGCACAATCTTTGGTTTTGAAACACACTCGAAATAATAATTTCCTCATGTGCTACAAGAATGGAAACAATCTTGTAATGTCCTTGTTTTATTCCTTTAACCTTTGATAATGCACTTATAAATAACACATCTAATGTGACACATTTATCTCCATGCAAATAGGCTCAAGATATGTTCTAATAGAACATGTTAAAATTTAAGAACACAAAGGTGGTATTAGTCTTAGGGACTAAGACTGGATCCATCTGGTGATAGTGTTCTCCTTGTGAGACATTAAGAACTATAGACCAATGCCTTCTTTTTTCAATTCTACCGCTGAAACTTGTGGCATTCACCATGTTCTTTGCTTATTTGTTTTGACCTCTGTTTTATTATAGATCATCCATTTTTCATTTTGAAATACCAAACTATAAGAAGTTAAATTGTAGACTAGTGTCTCCATTGGGCTATGGAGTCTTATTGATCTGCTAAACACACCAAAATAAAGCACTATGTACAAGCTAAATTAACCCTGGCTCTTCAGGTAAAATAATGTTTAAGAAAACTCCCATTGACTGGGCCTCCAAATATCTCATTGTCATCCAAGTTATGTAAGACAAAAGTGATTTTGTTCAAAATTTTGGCTATTTTAAATGGGCCATGTTATCCCCTATCCTAGGGATAACTAAGAAGATTATGTCTCGAGGCCCACAGGTCCTAGACATGGAGTACCGAGAGGCATAATGACTTGAGCATGGCCTTGGAGAGCCCATCCTTCTTCTTCAACACCTCCATTCTATCAGTAACAACAACATCCATCCCATCGGCCTGGTTCTAAAGTAGGAGTGGGTCTTTCTCCATGAGGTAATGAGTCTGAGTATCATAGTATGTGTCACTTTGATTCTCAAAGCATTTCAATATGTGTATTTAATTATCTTTTGCTTCATGACGTGTGCTTGGACTTTATGCCTTTTGACTTGTCCATACCCGGGGGGGATGACGTAATGCCCTAGCAAGTTGAGTCCCTTAGGAGTGAGTTGCCACTGGGTGGGTTTATGAAAGGTCATCGTCCATTCATTCCATACTTATCACTTTTCATCATCTTCCCTCTCATATATCCCCTACATTGATTTTGGAATTGGATTTGCCAAGCTAGTAAGGGTTGTACCTTGCCTTGTGGGAAGAAGGGGCTAAAGGCCCAGAGGGTAAAATTAGTTGGCAAAAAATAAAATCCAAAGATAAAACCTTGAGATCCTTCACCCAGGGATCCCTGAGAAAGTAATAAAGGGCTTCTCAACAAGAAAAGAGGGGATCCATAAAAAAGATAAAACTCAAGACCTAGTTGGTGGATAGGGGGTCTCATCACAACCAGCCTATTAGGTCCATGGGCATGTAGTAGTATGACACTACTATTCATATGGTCACCACGCCAGGGTAGTGGCTATTGGTGGCATAGCCAAGAGAAAGGGGGTCTCATCATGAGCCAACACTCTCATCTCCATGAAATGCTTGTGGGTAACGTTGTCACAAATGGTCAACACGCTAGGGTAGTGTGCCCTAGCTATTCTCTTGAAAGAAAAAGCAATAAGATAAAAAGTAAAAAGGCATTGAATGGGCTAGGAAACAATTGCATCCATGACAAGGTGTAGCTCACCCTCTTCAGAGGCACCTACAGGTAAGACCTACATTTCCCTGTCATCATCACACCCCTTGCCCAAACATCCCCCACACCATATCATGCACTTACATGACCTAGATTGGTCTTCACCTGGAAACACCCCACACCTAAGGAGAATTGTCCCAATAGGACGTCCTAGAACCCTCTCCAAACCTGGCTTGTAGAATAGCATAACATCTTTGAGCACTTTTCTGGGAAAGGGGGGGTTTTATGCACATGTTTGGGTAACTTGATTATTAGATGTGATTGAAATTGCTATGATCCATGTGAATTATGAGCCCATGGAGGGCTTACTCTTTATTGATGCAGGACCACACCTGAAGGGAAGGTAGATATGGGGAGATGATTAGTTCGGACCTCCATAGGGATAAAATCCCACCAGATGGATGTTGAGACCCCAACCAGGGGCAAACATATACCAGAGGCTTGCACCAAAGAGAAATAAGGATGTTCCACCAGAGACATCTTGGCAGGTTTGGACCCAAGGGGGTCTTGCCTTTCCCCCCTGAACATTGGCCTTGGGAGGCCCATGACGTCACCCTTGTGACCCTTGACGTCACCCAACGTCAGATGGACATGATGGAGGCAGGTGTATGCCAAGTGGCACGTGTGGCATGATCCAGAGGCCTTGGAAGGCCTAACACTTTTCTCATGGAGGCCAACATATCACTTATGAGGCCCAATGTCACCCTAGAATGGCATGACATCACCTCTTCTGCACATTTTAGGGTTTAATTTGTCAATTTTATGTAAAAAATTGGATTTTTGATGTAACTGGCCATGTCAACCTTTTTGGACCTAATTTGTAATTAAAGGTCATTTGAATTGTATAAATAAGAGATCAATCTTTTGTATTTTTTTATCATATTTCACTCACACAAGTGTGAGGTCTGAAATTTATCCTCTTTTAAGGCTTATTGGCTGAACTAAGTGGTGTGCAACTCTTGGAGGGAGCTTTATTTGGTGATTTTTGGAATTTTCATGGTGGAAAGTCTTCAACTACGACATGTTACTAGATTATTCTTGGTGAATGTAAGTGAAAATATGCAATTCTTCTTTCTTTGAATGGTTATGGTATCTTTTACTTTGCATTTACTAATTTTATAAAATTGATAGTGTAAAACCCTAGGAGAATAAGCACATGTTATTGTCCTTCTCTCAATAACTATCCACCTACTTGATTTTGCTAGAAGACACCTCCATTGAAGCATATGCTAGAGCCCTACCTTTGTATCACTCTAACACCATTTCTTCATTAAGATTTGATTTATCTCAAGCTTGAGCTAAAGAAGAATGAAAACCGATAGGGCCCAGGGTTACCTACTGTTAGAATATGATGGATGTGCTCGTTTAACGATAGACAATATCACTATTGTCACCCAACCATAGGTCGAAGCCACCCCCGAGCACCTTAACCTTGACAAAGAATCATTCTGGAAGAAAACCCTAGGCTAGATATGCAAACAAAGGGTGGTGCATATTTCTCCAAGAATAACGCACCAAGCAAGAGTAACAAGAGTTGATCAGAGAGTCCAAACCATAACTAAGAGATAGTCCAAGCCAAAACCAAAATTTGCTAGTTGCAGCAATTGCAACGACATCTCTCCGCCAAACTTGCGAACAAACTAGCCAACTACAGTGCTCACAAGTGTTGCTTCTGCAGTTCTGAGAATGCCTGCCAGAATGAAGACTGACCTCATGTATTTATACTACAACTGGAAAACTGTCTGAGCCGACTTCTCATTCTGAGGGCCTATGTTGATATTATGGTAGTTGCGGCAGGTATTTACCTCCACGTGTAAACCTGACGAGAATAGAATATTCTGAGAAGCAAGAAGAAACCCTAATTAGTTGGCTAATAACCCTAGAAGACAAGTCAGCTCAAGAGGATAATTTGTATTAGGTTATTAGCCTCCAGGAGAAGAAGTCAGCTAAAGGAAATATTATATACTAAGTAAATAGACACCCAGAATGAGAAGTCGGCCTGGGAAGTTTGTCAATTTTAGTTTAAATAGAGGAGGCCAGTCTTCATTCTGGAAGGCATTCTCAGAACTGCAGAAGCAACACTTGTGCGCACTGAAGTTGGCCAGTTTTTGCGCAAGTTTGGAGGAGAGCTACCCTTTCATCTGCTGCAGCTAGCAGAATTCGGTTTTGGCTTGGACTCTCTCTTGGTTATGGTTTGGACTCTCTGATCAGCTCTTGTTTGGTGTGCTATCCTTGGAGAGAGAAGTGCACCACCTTTGTTTGGATATCTAGCCTAGGGTTTGCTTCCAGAATGATTCTCCGTCAAGGTTAAGGTGCTTAGGGGTGGTTTTGGCCTATGGTTGGTTGACAATAGTGATATTATCTATGGTTAAACGAGCACATCCATTATATTCTAACAGTTTATGGTCCCACACCTCCTTCATTCAGTCTAACCACTGGAAGGGAGCATATCCATAAGGATAGTAAGCTCGTTGAAGAACTATCACTAGGGTTTCTAGCAGGAGCAGTTACTAAATCACTGCTGCTAGGGTTACTAGCAAGTACAGTTGTAGAAACCTAAACCCTCTCGTTGAGGCACCTTAAGTGAAGGGATTGACCTAATTTTTGGATATACTAGTGTGCCCTAGCCTAGCGCATCTCCTGGCACTCTCAGCAAGCTAAGACGTCAAGTTTGAGTTTTTGGTCAAATCTAGGATTGACTAAGTCAAATCAGCCATGACTTACTCTATGAAGTTAGAAAACAAGGGGCTTCTAACTTCAGAGCATGGAAGACAAGGATTGATCTCATCCTTGCCAATAACAAAGTGTTGGATATCATGAAAGGAAATATCATGGAACTAGAGTTTGAAGAAGGAAAAGGGAAGGAGATGCAAAACATTGCAGTTATGGAGAAGTTCAAGGACAATGACATCAATTCCATGAGCATCATAGTGGATTCTATAAAAGACCACTTGATACCCTACATCTCCCATATTGATTCATCTAAGAAGATGTACGATGCCCTAACAAACCTCTTTTCAGTCAGAAACATTGGACAATTAATGAGTCTGAAGAATGAGCTCTGTGACATGAAGATGAATGATGATGACAACATAACATCATATTTTGTGAGAATCTCTCAGTTAAGAGGTCAACTACAAGCTATTGAAGAGATCATCTCAGAGAAGGAATTGGTAAATATAGTACTCAATGGCCTTCCCAAGACATGGGATGCATTTTTCGCAAGCATGAACACAAGGAAGGAGTATCCTACATTTGAAGAACTTTGGACTTGATATACACAAGAAAAATCAAGGATTAGTGCAAAAGAGAAACCCCAAAATAAATACGATGATCAAGCCTTCACAACAAGATTCAAGAATTTCAAGAACAAAAGGAAGTTTGGTTCAAGGAAGAAGCCAAATCAAGAGAAAGATATGTCAGAAATACAATGCTTCAACTGTCAAAAATATGGTCACTACCAGAATCATTGTCTCGAGTTAAAGAAAAGGAAGGAAACGCATGAAGCATTAGTTGTCGAAGAAAGGGAACCCTCAAAGAAAGCCAAGTAGGACAAAACAAACTTCTTCTTCGAAGACAAGGTAACAATACTCTTTATAGTTCTTGTACATACCATGTTTTCAGTACATATCTTGAATATCTATTTCTAGAAGATAATATGTTCAAAGAGAAACTATACCTATGGAAGAACAACAAGATAAGGGTTACTATCACAATGACTATAAGACAAGGCACTACACATGAAAGGATGAAGTACATCAACAAACCCTAGTAACAATTCATGTTGAAGTTATTACATAAGTAACAACTGCAAGATAAGCCGAAATCAAAATCAAACTTGAAGAAACCTAGAAGGAGTAAAAAACAGAAAGAAGTCAACAATCAAGAAAAGGACTTATGACACTTTGCAGAAGGCAATAAGGATGCAGACGGAAGCGTGGGCTCTCTTAGTTGGAGGGAGTTGATTATAGAATTCCAAAAGATGAGCAAGCACTCATGCATGAAGAAAGGATTATGAGGGAGCTAATCCTAAATATTATAATCCATTGAAGATGATAAATTATCTATCCATGTACCCATCAATGGTAGCAAACATGAAAAACAACACGTGTTAAGTTTAACTTTAGAAGAAATCTTTTTCGAAAAGAAGCCTTAAAGTATCCCTGGTTGTCCATCCACATCCATGATCCTATGATGAAAGAAAGAAGTGGAATCTTTAGGGAATGGAATCTATAAGAAACTCCATGGACCCAAGAGCTAAAGAGAAACATGAGGAAGAACATGAAGATTCCAAGAAAGAAAGAAAATCCAGAACAACCAGTCATTGTATCGAGAATCACAAGACTACCAGCCTGATATGAACTCACTAAAAGTAATCAAGCAGAGGAACTGAAAGTTGTGATAAAGAACAATGTATGTAAGACTTATGAATGTAATCATTGCGAGATCCATAACTAGAGGTTCTCCTAGATGGAGGGAGAAGACTATGATGACTGCTTGTTCCAGTAAACAAGACATACCTCTACATGAGCCAGTATATCGACCGCAATATCCAGGGGTTGGAGTTTGCATCAGATGAATGCAAAGACTGTTCTCCAGAATAATTGAACAAAGAACGTATGTAGAACAACCTCAAGGATTTGAGGTATACCAGGAAGAGACTATTGTATGCAGATGGAAGAAGGTTTTGTATGGATTCAAACAACTTGGTGTAGAGCCTCCAATGCACAATAAAAGCATGGTGAAAAACCTTCTATAACAAAGATATTGTATTAGAATGGTTATGAAAAATCTCTCATGATGACAGAAGAAGTACCAATCGGATATGTTCCAAGTTTGACCATTGTCACGATGTTATGAGCTAGCAGGAAACAAAAGAGTTGAATTCAACTATGATGATCAGAGCTATATGAAGCCTTCAGAAAACCAGTGTTCCAGAAAAATCGAAGTACATTGAGATCAAGCATTACATTCTCCGTGATGAAGTCCAGAAAGGAGAAGTGGTTCTCCAATATATATCTCCATAAATGAGTAGATAAGCAGACATTTTGGTAAAGCCTCTGTCCAAGATGAAAGAGTTTGTGTACTCAAGCTGGAGCTCGTGGAGATGACTTCCTTATTGAAAAAGGAAGAGATGAATCCCAGGTTGGAGGGAGCATTGATGTGTTATTGACATATGGACAATCATTTTTCGGTTTGAAAAATGGTCCAGGATGAGCATTTCCTTTCCAGTTCAGAAAGTGGTTTGAGATTTCTGACGGACAGGCATTTTCCAGTTCGGAAAATGGTCCAGATCGAATGGTCATTTTCTTAATGAAAATGGTTCGATGGATTTCCTATGTACCATAAACATCAATTCCCCTTGTGGTCAACATTGGGAATGGTCTAGGACAGTCTCTCTTCTTGACGGTCACTCTCAGTAGTGGTCAAGAAGACCGGTCCACCTCATTGGACAATCATTCTTTCGAAGCTCACAGTTGTGAGCAGTTTCGAAGAATGGTCCATTTTGGAGGTTGGTGCAGAGCAATCATTTCCTTAGGAAATGGTCTAGACAGTCATTACTTAGGGTAGATTCATTCTCTCCAGGTTGCACTTTTTTTAGTGTTGGAAGAATGGCCCAAATAGGTGAATGGTCCAGTTTCAGCA
The DNA here is from genome assembly GCA_010110895.2 of Picea sitchensis. Classification (NCBI taxonomy): domain Eukaryota; kingdom Viridiplantae; phylum Streptophyta; class Pinopsida; order Pinales; family Pinaceae; genus Picea; species Picea sitchensis. The sequence continues at coordinate 179,971 of SNQJ01S0007987.1, read as the reverse complement.
ATTAGGGACAGACATTCCCTAGGCAGACTCATTCTCTCCAGGTTTCACTTTGTTTAGTGTCAGAGGAATGGCCCAGATAGGTGAATGGTCTAGGATCAGAAATCAAGACAATTATTCTTCCTTTCTTGAGAAGAATAGTCCAGACAACTCATCATTGATGTTTGACCTTTTGAGGGAAGATGTCTCTTCTAGATCTCACATATGTGAGTGGAAGAATGGCCCAGATGATTCAGTTTATATCATAACAATGTTTTCTGTGCAGGTTGGTATCAGATGATATGATATTATGGAGATTGTATGTCTCCGAATAGTAGATGTATACTACTGTGGTGGATGTGTTCCACTGATTGTGACTATGTGTCACTTTATCAAGTATCTATGTGTTACTTGGTGTGGCAGTGTACCATTGGATTGTAGATGTATACTACTATGGATAGACACAATTGTGTTCTATTGAATGACATTGTTCTGATTTCCTTGAATACTATCAATAGTGTTGGAAATGATTATCAGCTAGATGGATGATCAATGGATAGAGTTTCCCCAGATGAAAAATGGTTCAAGACATTTATTCTTCTAGGATATATGTCCAGATTAGAAGAATGGTTCTTGTGTCACTCTATGGAGTGAGTGACTTATCCATCATCATGTTTGATTACTCAGATGGAGTATGGTTTTGAGAGATGATATAGTTGATAACACTGATAGTGATGATGGTACTCATGATCTAATAGTGATATAATCTATACGACTATGTTGATGCTACCGAGTGAATGGTATGTTTGTGCTTAAGACCATTACCTTCAATACCTCCCTAGCTAGGAGGGAGTGTTGATATTATTGTAGCCGTGGGAGGTATTTACCTCCACATTTAAACCCGACGAGAATAGAATATTCTGAGAAGCAAGACAAAACCCTAATTAGTTGGCTAATAACCCTAGAAGACAAGTCTACTCAAGAGGATAATTTGTATTAGGTTATTAGCCTCCAAGAGAAGAAGTCGGCTAAAGGAAATATTATATACTAAGTAAATAGAAACCCAGAATGAGAAGTCGGCCCAGGTAGTTTTCCAGTTTTAGTATAAATACAGGAGGCCAGTCTTCATTCTGACAGGCATTCTCAGAACTGCAGAAGCAACACTTGTGCACACTGCAGTTGGCCAGTTTGTGCGCAAGTTTGGAGGAGAGTTGTCGTTGCAACTGCTGCAGCTAGTAGAATTCGGTTTTGGCTTGGAATCTCTCTTGGTTATGGTTTGGAATCTCTTATCAACTCTTGTTTGGTGCGCTATCCTTGGAGAGAGAGGTGCGCCACCTTTGTTTGGCTATCTAGCCCAGGGTTTGCTTCCAGAATGATTCTCTGTCAAGGTTAAGGTGCTAAGGGGTGGATTCAACCTGTTGTTCCAGAGTTTGTGTTTTAAGGCTATAAAACACACCGTCTAGGCATCCAAAATAAAAGTGTTTTCTTTCAGACTAAAGGACAAGGGAGGCTCGATCAGATTCAGTTTCTCAACTTTCTCTGTCTTTCCTCTCTTTGTTCTTGGATGGTTATGTCCCGTTCTATTGCTGCCCACGATTGTTCTAATTCGGTTCTGTTGCTGGCGGTTTGCAGGATAATATTAAAGAGGTTCAGTGCAATACTAGTTTGGTCTTGTAAAC
>SNQJ01S0007987.1:109824-174866 GCA_010110895.2 Picea sitchensis | reverse complement strand
ATTGAAGGAGAAGTTACATGAGTACACTGTATTGGATAGACATATTAAAACTGAGAATGAACTCATGAAACTCAGGGTAACTCACCTCTTGTCCAAAATTGAAAGGTTAAAGAAGAGGAATAAGGATATTTTCAAAAGGAACATGCAACTTCAGAGGACTGCTAGAAAGCATATTATAATCAACAGAGTCCTCAAGAAAGAAATCAGGAATCTGAAGAAACATGAGAGGCTACAAATGCTGGTTGTCGCCGTTGTAACCCTCTGATTGCTACCAGTCTTTGACTTTTGTTGCCTGAGGACAGGCAAAGACTTCAGTGTGGGGGCATGTTGGTCTCCAGTTTTGATCATGTTTTTGCCTATATTATATTCCAAAGACCTCCATTTCTATACCCAGTACCACCCCTTTTGGCCTTGTTTTGACATAATTGACATCTCCCTACCACTCAATGGGGCTACTTAAGGTATCTTTACGTTTCAAGCTATTTTTACGCATTTTGATGCTTTAAATTGATATTGAAACTAATGTCGCTTGGGTTAGGTACCACTTCTATTTTTGGAACAGGACTGCCAGTACCAGGTACCAACTCGTACCCCGTGGAGATACCAATGAAGCCGCTCAAGATCTGTGCGTTATGGTCAGAATGGGAGACAGAGAGATTCACACGACAGATGGAGTCATCGCTCATAGGATGATGGAAGGCACAATGATAGAACTGAGTCGTTATATTTCATGATTCACACTACGTGTCACGAAGATGTGAAGACCGTTTAAAACTTGATTTCAAGCTATTTTCGGATCAGGGATCCATTTGGACTTATGTATTTTTGCTTTAGACTGTTATGAAGGAGGATCTAGATATAAACAGAAGATCACTCCTAAGAACCGGTTGGATTATGTTAGGTTATGAAACACATTTCTGAATACAAATTGTTGTTGCGTTATATTATTTCACTGTCATACGATTTGAGTTGTTTTCTTTGAGTAAATGGAAAGTGAAGTTTATACAATGTTTGTGTAGCATGATTGAGTAGTTCTGGTTGCTTCTTTCAGCATTTGTACCTTTTGGCTGGGCCCGCCAAACAGGTTCAAGTCGCTGTGTTACTCTGTCTTAGATTTAGTTCATTTCAGTGTTTTGGAATTTGCATACAGGATAGCTTAATGTTTAAAGATTAACTGGTTCAGAGTCGTGTTTAATCGTTCTTCAACAAAATCGTTTCCCGCATACTGATATCTTTTACGTTGATGAGTATTGAACGCATGACTGATTCCTGTAGGGTTTAGAACATGAACTAAGTTTGATTAGTTTCTAGTTTTCAATTTGAACATAACTTAGAATTGGAATGAACTTTGCTTTGTTAGATAGTTAGTTACCTTGCTTAGTTAGGATAGTTAGATTGCAGTTAAATTAGAGGAAGCTTCCGGTACCAGTAGGGTAAGTAGAGTGTTTCTCTGTTTTCCTGTAGACAGATTTAGATTCATTTGCAATGTTCAGATTAAATGCATTTTAGGAAATATTTTTTTTGTCGTTGCTTGAATAGAAATGGTGATGATAGATGATTAAAAGTAGTGGTGAAATAATCTTGTGAAATCACACTTCTGAATGGAAGTAGAAGCACTAGCACTTAAGCATAGGATTGTTTTCTGTTGATGACTTAAATAGGAAATGCTAAGTTTCAGGATAGTCATTAGGATTCAAGTTCTCAGAGTGAGTTTGTGTTTCCTTCTAAAGATAGTTTTTAAGTAGGGATCAGACTCTTACCCGCACATACAGTGTAGTAGCTTGAAGTTTACTTACCCTGGTTTGACAATTTAGTGTTTCAGGTCATTTAAAATCTTTAATTTAGCAGCCTGACAATGGGCATCTTTAGAAATATTATCCACCACCACCATGAAGGAATCATGTTGCTTCATTGTTCTTGATAGCTTGGTGATAAATTCAATTGTCACCACTTCTCATTTCCACTTAGTAATGGGAAATGGTTGTAGAAAACCATTTGGGTATATGTGCTCAACCTTAACTTTTTGACATTCCAAACATCTAGCTATATAATCAACAACCTCTTTTTTCATACCTGGCCAATAATATTGGCTCTTAACAACTGCAACGGTCTTCTGGTAACATGGGTGCCTAGCATAAGGAACATTGTGAATCTTTGTTAACACCACATTTTTCAAATCCTAAAAATTTGTCACATAAACTCTACCCATGTACATGAGGATTCCATCCTCTCTTAGCTCGTAATCTTCAATTTTCCACTGCAAAATACCTTCTTGTGTTTTTTCCTTTGTTTTCATGTACTATTGATTTGATTTTGTAGCTTCCAAAATTATGTCTTTTAAATTTGATTTATGCATGTTACTGGTTGTATCATGCATCTCATGCACTCTCTTTCTAAGTGCATCAACCACCTTGTTCTCTTTACCTTTKATATGCTTTATGTCAAAGCCATATTTGTTGATTCCAACCATCTACTTTGTCTAGCATTCAATATTGGTTTTCCAAACAGATATTTCATACCACTATGGTATGTTCTCAAATCAAATATTTTCCCCATGAGATAGTGCCTCCACATATTCAAGGCATGCACCATGGTTTCCAATTCCAAATCATGATTAACATAGTTCATTTCATGGTCTTTTAATTTCCTTGACTCATAGCATACCACCTGCCCATTCTAATTAAGAACTCCTCCTATCCTTTTCCTTAGATGCATTATTGCATATAATGAAATATTCATGTTGGTCAACAATTTTCAAAATTGGTACACTTGTCAATAAATATTTCAAGTGCTAAAAATGTCTTTCACAGTTAGGTGCCCACTCAATTATCACACCCTTCTTTTGGAAAGATGTGATTGGGTGTGAAATCTTTGAGAAGCCTTCAATAAATCTTCTATAATACCCTGCAAGTCCTATGAAGGATCTCACCTCTAATAAATTATTTGGTATTGGTCATCCCTCAATGGTTCTTATCTTTTTTGGATCCATTGCTATCGCTTCCTTTGATATGATATGTCCCAAATAATGTATTTGCCTCTAATAAAATGAGAACTTGCTCAATTTTGCATACAACTAATGCTCCCTCAAAACTTGTATCACCATCCTCAAGTGATACTCATGCTCTTCTTCAAGCTTATAGTAAATAGGTATGTCATCCAAAAATACAATGACAAACGTATCTAAGTAATCTCTGAAAATACCATTCATTAAACACATGAAGACAGTTGGTGCATTTGACAACCCAAATGGCACCACTGTGAAATCATAATTGCCATACCTCATTCTAAAGGTTGTAATGTTGATGCATTCTTTTTTAATCCTCACCTAATGGTAGTCGGATCTGAGGTTAATCTTATATAATATTTTGGCATCTTTCAGCTGATAAAAAAGATCATCTATCCTTAGCAAAGGATACTTGTTCTTTACAGTCACCTTATTTAATTTCCTGAAGTCAATGCAAAGCCTCAAAGTGTCATCCTTATTTTTCACAAATAGGACTGGGGCAAGCCAAGGTGACACACTTGGGCGTATATACCCCTTCTTCAAAATATCCTCAAGTTGCATTTGTAATTACTTTAGTTCTGGTGTACTCATCCTATAAGGTGTATTGGACACTGGGGATGCTCCAGACATCATATTTATAGAGAAATCAATACCTCCCTTTGGTTGAAACCCTGGTATTTCTCTAAATACATATTCAAACACTTTCAGGACAACATAGTCTTCAATATTTGGAACTTTATCCTTAATTGTCTCTTCCATGTGTGTTGCAAATAATTGAAATCCTTTTATAAAACTATTCATTAGATGCAAGGTTGAAAATTCCCTGATAGTGTCTGCCCTTAGAATACAATGTATTGTTCTCAAATTCCCTTCTGCATCCAAGAAAGTAAAATCCTTGTTATAATAATCTAGGACAACATGATTCTTTTCCAACCAATCCATACCAATTAGAAAATCATATGAGCTCGACGATATGATATTCAAATATTCCCTTGTGCTCAGCCCATTCATGTCCATAGGACATTCTTTAACCATCTCATTAGTTCTTCTTTTATCTCCTATAGCTAGATGAACCATCCAATATTTCCCAAGCTTTCTTCTTGGAAAATGAAATCTTTCTACCATCTTAGGATCTAGATAATTATTACTAGCTCCTAAATCAATTAAAATAGCAATGGGTTGGTCATTAATCTAACCCTCCACTTCAATCATGTGGAATTGAATTTCATATTACTTGTTATCTAGGGCTATGTATATCCTTGGTGCATTTCTACCCATGTCCTCCACTATACTATCTTGTTGTACATTATGAAAATTCCTCACTTTTTCAACTTTATGATGGCAATCTTTGTACATGTGATCTCCCTCGGAACCAAAACATTTCATAGGTTTTTGTCTTGGTCTTTTCCCCATTGTTTATTCCATTAGAGGCTCTTTAGAAGTTGGTTGTCCCTGAGAGTTATTTCTAAAAAATGGTGGCTTGGTCCCCTTCTTCCTCTGATTTTCTTCTTGTTTTCCCAAGCCTTTTGGAAATGTGGTCTTCCTCTATGATAATCATAGAGGAATTTATCTCTCCTTATGGTTCCATCTAGTGTCTTGGGATCATCATATTGTATCTTATCACCGAAAATTGATAGTATCCCACTCAGGTACCTTTGAATATTGACCTTCTCATCCTTGATGAAGTCAACATATTTCAACATCTCTAAGAATATCCTTTCATACTCATCCATAGTCATACTCCCAAGCTTGAGTTTGAAGAAATCCTTCATATTCCTATCATAATGATGCTTGGTTAATTAATTTTGAAAATATCTCTTGAACTCCCTCTAAGTAATCTTCTTCTCATCAATGTGTTGCACTTTCTCTAACTAGTCCCACCACATTGATTCTTTCCTTTGAGCTGGTAGATTGAAATTCTCCCTTCTTCCTATGAGAAGTAATTATGTAACTGAAAGTACTTCCTCATGCCCAACAACTAGGTCTATGCATCCTCATATTTATTGTGCTCACCATCAAAATTAGGAGGCTTAATCTTATTCATTTCTCTTTGTACTTCATCCACTCTAAAACTTCTCTTATGATTTTTGACAGCAGATGGACTTGAACTATTATGGGATCTCCTAAACGAACGCATTGGTGAGTGATGATGGTTCCCATAAAAAACTCCTTATTTCTCTTATTTTATCATGAGACCTATGACTCCTTGACTTGCTTGATTTAGTCTCTTTATCCATTTTCTTCTCTATTATGTCCAAGATATGTAACAAATTGATGTTGAATCCATCTTACTGCTCCTTAGATTTCATAAGCCTCTCATAATTAACTTTATAAATTTGGACATAGTTTTGTAGACTCTTTATGGTCTCCACCATGTTCATGCTCTCCTCCTTGCCTTCTCCATGTCCATCTGAATTAGTCTTTTCATTACCATGTTGACATACAACCCCTTGAATTCATCTCCATGGCTATGATTTATCCATGCCTCTTCCATTACTATGGTCCCTGTGATGATCCCGTTCTAATATATTTTCTCTTAACTCTGCAAAATGTGTAAGAAATAGGATTTGCTAGACTATAATAAATTCAACAAATCTATTAGTTTATGCACCATTCTTCTCTTTTTAATACAACCAAAATAGTATTTCTAATATATTGTGAATTTGACTATCCAATTCACATTTCCAAATGAATATATAGACTCCTTTGTCCAAGACCTTTCTAATAACTACTTTCTTTCTCAATTATGAGTCTTGAGTAGAAAGTCATGGTCATTTGAATATTACCCATTTACTCCAACACATCCTTCAACCAAGTGCAATTTTTTTAACTGTGCTTATGCATCCTTCACCTGCTCCTTTGGAAATTTTAGAGGAGCTCAATTGGGTTCCTTCATGGACATATTTTGGACATCCTGGCCAAGTTTCACCTTCATCTGAGCTTCATAACGCCAAATACAACTTGTTGAAGTTTCATGCCATCTTATTTGTATAGCTTTGAATGTCATAGGTGCCTTCTATGTCCTCTTGTTCATTTGTAGGTGCCCATATTTCTGTTTTGACTCCATGGATTTCTTCTATGGCCCAATACCTTTCCATGAACTACTCATCTTCCCAAAACCAATTTCGGAGCAGGAAGTTATGGCCCTTAGAAGTTAACTGGGTCTCAAAATTTACCTTCCACTATTTGGCCTGTAACTCCCTCATACTATCTATGTTTGATTAACCATTTACACCATTAGAAATCTCTCTCCAAGCTCTTTTATTTGAGTTGTAGAGATATAATATAGTGCACCCCAGTGCACTCTTTTCTCATGGTTTTCGAGTATCTAAAAACATTGTTTAGGCCTTCAAAAATGACTTGCAAGTTCATGACCTACAAAACATTGTAAATTTCTGAGAAAAAATGATTGTTTTCTACTGGCTTGGTGACTAGTTTGATATTCTAGGTCCATGTGGCACCCCGATATGTTTCCCTGTCAACCTCTGGGCCCACTTGGACTGACCCTGTCATATCTAAAACACTTTCCCTGTCATATCTAAAAGACTTTCTATTAATTATTCATTCTCTCCTTTATCGATTTTTCCCTTATGTAGGCCTTAAAATTCAATAAAATAATAGTATTTTATGAACCCACCTGTCAAGCTAGCACTTTTCTGACCTATGATGGGACAAGTCTCCCATAGTGACTGTCAAATTCACACGTGGAATCTTGTTATTGGTCATGAGGATGGGTGGGTCCCATCTCACACATTTTCCTTGGTGTGCACGAACTTGCATGTCTCCTAGATCCTATGGTCGAGATCGAGAAAGATCGACGGTCGAAAGGCTATGTCACATCTAAAAATTTTCCAACATTTAACAACCCCTTGAGTTGCAATAGTGGTTTTTCTATGCTATTTGGCATGATCTAAATCGTGTTGCATTGTAACACACCCAACCCCCTAGTCCTTGACAATCCTTGTACTTGAGGACCCCGATCAATGGTCAATATCTTTCGATCCACCTATGAGGAATCCAATGGTTGGAAAATATCATGATTCTTGGCATGCCCTAGAGTGAAAAGTGTTAGAAATTTCAGATCCCACTCAGTTTCAGTCTCACTGATTTTTCTGCCAAAGTTGAATGCCGAAACTCCAGTTACAACATTGTTTCAACATATGTCTCAGCACTGTTTCAGCATATGTCACAGCGGTGTTTCAGCATATGTTACAGCACTATTTCAGCATATGTCATAGCGGTGTTTCAGCATATGTAACAGCGGTGTTTCAGCATATAAAAAGCTTAACAAAAAATAAACTTTAGAACTAAAACATGAGGATTCTGAACATCGTTTACAACGCAGAAATAAAATATCAGCAATATGCAAAACTCAGAAAATATAGACACAAATATTTTTGGTCTAACTTCGACCCTGGAAAAACCCACAAGGGGAAAACCAGTGAGAGAGGGATTTTTATTATTTATGAGATTCTGATAAATTTCTTTTACAGCATATTTATCTTCAGATATTTACACAAACTTATCTGGACATTCCTGTAGCTTTGCTCCTCGATTTCTGAACCAGAAATCCATACAACTTTACGGCTGTCCCAACAATTAATGTTGTACGAACTGTCTCAAAATTCATGCCAAAACTCTGCTAAGATTGTATGGAAAACCCAACATGAAAAAATCCTTGTGAACCATGCTATACGGTCCCCAAGATTCATGCCAAACTATACGGACTGTACGAAAATACACTCAGAAATATATTACAGCAGTTACCTCAATTTTTGTGCCAACAAATGTTGTATGGCAGCCTTGGAATGCATGCCAATACTCTCAAAAATTGCAGCTACTATCCTCCTCAATTTCTGTGCACATTACATGCTGTACGACCTCCACAAATCTGTATGGTACGACCTATTCTTCCTTGTTGTCTGAAATCCGTACTTCTCTTTGCCTTGGGATGTGTGCTCTCCTTCAGCAAATGTTGTCTCTTTTCTCAGCTCGACCTCTCTCTTTCTCTCTAGCATCTCACCAAATATCTGACCTTGGCATCTCACCAAAGGTCCCTTCTCTTGGCATCTCACCAAGAGTCTCTTCTCCTGGCATCTCACCAAGAGTCTCTTGATCTTGGCATCTGACCAAATATCCGACCTTGGCATCTCACCACAGGTCCCTTTTCTTACTCTCTCTTGTTCTCTCAACAAGAATGTTGCAACTTCTTTTTCTTGGCATCTCACCAAGAGCCTCTTGGCATCTCACCAAGAGTCTCTTCTCTCTCAACAAGACTGTTGTTGCTTACCCAAGAATGGGTGCACCCTCTTTCCCTAATCAACCTCATGAGGGAAGGTGAGGAGTTTTCTAATCTAACGGTTGAGATTAGATTAGATGGGTGGCTGAGATTTGGTGTCTCTTCAATCACCCTCACTTTAATCATAAAGTTATCTTTTAATTTGCATCTCACAAATTAAATGACTAGGACCCACATTAGGCACTTTCTCCCCCTTAGGTGCGTAGGGAAGAGAAACACTTGCCTTGGTACTTTATTTTAATTAAAAATTTAACACTCCCTCATACCGAGGTAAGTGTTACTCAGCACTCCAAGCTTGTCCCTGAAAAATACAAACTTTCCCCTGTTCAATGACTTCTTCAGTCTACACACATGAGACTCTCTCCCATGCACCTCAAAGCATGCCTCATCCCATATAAATAGTGGCAGCCCCTGATCATGTAACAAGGCTCTCGCAGCCCCAACAATGGTCCTGTTCTTCCTCTCAACAACCCCATTCTGCTGCGGGTTGTAAGGAATAGTCAACTCCCTCCTGATGCCCTCTCCTGCACAGAAATCCATAAACTCCTTGGAGGTATACTCACCCCCATTGTCCCATCTCAAGACTCTGATTTTCTTCCCTGTCTGGTTCTCCACAAGAGCTTTGAACTCTTGAAACCGACAGAAGAAAATCCAAGACTTCTGAGAGAAATCATCAATGAATACAACATAGTATAGGGATCCAGTCAACGATGCCAAAGACATCGGGCCACATACATCTGAATGTATAAGATCAAGTATCCCTGCTGATCTACTATCACTGCTTGGAAAAGTAGTCTTGGTGTACTTTCCCAAGATACACCCCTTGCACAACTCGTGGTGCTTTGAACTGAAATCTGGAACTCCCGTCACCAACTCCCTCAGAAATCGCAAAGCCCCATGGTGCAAATGTGTCATCCTCCTATGCCATATCTCACATAGCTCACTACTACTGCTGGTAGAATGAATCAATGCTCGCACTGGATGGAACAAGAACTTATACAACCTCACATGTCTAGTACCAATCACTTTGGCCGAAGTGATGCTAGACCCTCTAGGGAAAAGAAGCACTTGCCCATCACGGAACAAGACCTCATAGCCCTTCTCCTCAATAGTAGAAACTGACACTAAGTTCTTCTTCAAGCCCGGAACATAAAGAACCTCCGTCAAAATCATGGGAGGCAAAGACTCCCTCCGAAATGATACGGTCCCACAACCAGCCACCTTGACCTCACGGTCATCTCCAAGCACGACCTCTGCATATCCACACTAAGTAAGATCCATCAAGTGCTCATGAACTACTGTCATATGGTGAGAGGCACCACTGTCAATATACCAAGTATCGAGAGTAGTGGTCCTCAAGGATAGACACATAATCAAGGAAAATTCCATGTCAAACTTGGTGGAAATCTATTCCACCTCTGCTGAAGCTGTTGTTTGTCTTGACCTTGGCATCTCACCAAAGGTATGACCTTGGCATCTCACCAAAGGTACCTTCTCTTGGCATCTCACCAAGAGTCTCTTGATCTTGGCATCTCACCAAATATCCTCTCCTTGGTCTCTCACCAAGTGACTTCCTCTTGAAGTGACTGCTGTCCCAACTTTCTGTCTGCTAAAATCTCTGCTTCTCTTCAAATCAGCTCTGATACCATGTTAGAAATTTCAGACCCCAACCCAGTTTCAGTCTCACTGATATTTCTGCCAAAGTTAAGTGTTGAAACTGGAGTTTCAGCATTTAACTTTGGCAGAAATATCAGTGAGACTGAAACTGGGTTGGGGTCTGAAATTTATAACAAAAAGGATTATCTTGTTGTACCGAGATCAATGGTTATGATTCCTTTTGAGAAAAATATAGGTTTTTGTAGTTTTGACAGTTCGTTTTAGGACTTAGTGTCTCGGGGATTCCACTACCCAATTCTCTAAGTCTTTAACCTGTAGTTATCACAATCCATAGAGTTAAAATCTCTACTGCATACACATGAGGAATGAATATACAATTTCATCCAGGAGAGGAGACCCTTGTACAATTCCTTAATCATTCAAGGTAAAAGGAATGATTCACATTTTTATATATGCACTATGCATCCATCTCCATGCAGACACATTATGATACTAGCATAATAAATTTCAAAGTAAGGATACACTAAACATAAAAGAGGAAGACACTTATGTTACACATCAAAATTACTCACTTCGATAGTGTCGTCATTACAAGTGTCGCATTTTGGTCGCAAGTGTCGCAAATGTCAGAAAAAGCATACTGCCATAATTCTTATGTCGTGCTTATAATGACATCGGAAGGACACTTGAAACACCTCAAACATTTGATTTGGAAGAAGAGGAATGGGTTAACAGGGTTATGAACCTCTTTCCATTTGAAAGAACCACTAAAAATTAAGTTTCAGAGGAGAACGCTCCCCTATACCACTGTTAGGAGTGTTGGCGCTCCCCTATACACTCTTAGGGAGAATTATAACACTCTGTATGCCCTTTTTGAGGAGCGTTTCTATTTTTAGGAGTGTTGGTGCTTACCTATGCATTGTTAGGGAGCGTTATAGCGCTCTGATGCCCCTTTTGGGGGAGCGCTACCTATTCTGGGAAAAAATTGGTTTGATGAGAAGAACAAGGAAAATATCTCTTCAATCTATGAAGGAAGTTGGATTTGAATCCTTGGTCAAGCCATGATCTTAGGGAAGATCCCTAACTGAAGGAGGAAAATCCTCAACTTACCCCAAAGATATATCAAGTGGTTGGGCCTCTCTAAACCTGTATAATTAGGCCCTCTCATGGTGAAATGGGGGAAGGATTGAAGGCATGAAACCTATGATCTCATGGGAAACACACAGTGAAGTGGAGGAGAATAATAAATGAAGTTATTTTCATTATGATCGTGGGTCTTTTGAGCAAGGGTTATACAAGGAGGACTTGATGAAGCTGTTGCACTTGCATCTATGGTTGTAAGTTTCCTTCGTTGTTGTTCTCATCAATATAATATGCTTGGCTTGTTTCTTTCTAGTTTGTGCTTAATCTCACATGAACTTGTCTCTAATAGATATGTCTATTTAGAGCTAATATCAGTAGAGTAGGAAGTGGTTTTACTTTTGTTTGTCTACATGGCTTATCGAGGAGTGAAAGATTGGAGCTCAACTCGGACCGTGCAGGGACAAACACCGGTAAAAGGTACTTCTTTTCTCCTTCCTCCTCACACATTAGTTTATCTAGATCTGAAAGGAAGTTAGTGACCATGATAAGCATATTTTGTCTTAAGAGTTAAGAGTCTATCTCTCAAGAGGAGATCTACCTGTCCGCAAGGAGATTTTTCTTCAACAGAAATTGGCGACTCCACTAGGGACGACTCGAAACTGATCAGTTTTGGTTTTCCTCATAGATCTTGTCTTTCCCTTTATTCTTCTTAGACCTTGTTCACCCCATATGTTTTATTTCATATGCTGATTGACTCCTTACCCCATCACATTCATCTTGTTTGCCAAAATTTGACTGAAATTTTGGGTTTTTGGACAATTTTGTGAGTTGTAGAAGCCTGGTGCTCCCCTACCTTGGTATCAGAGCACTGACACTCCCCCTTGGTCTTAGAAAGAGCGTTATAATGCTCCGGTGCCCCTTACACCAGAGTGCCAACCCCTTTTTGCAAAAAATCCTTTCCATAATTGCATTTTCTGAGATCCAATCTCTGTTTTTCACTTGCCGAGCTTCTTTGTGATTCAATGCTCCTTCCTATTGACCTTTAACATCCTTCCTTATGAGGAATAAGAACTTTATTGTTCAGATTTTGTTGCCTTCTTCCTTTTTTTTGAGTTTTTCTACTGTTGAGAACTTGGAATTAATCCACTTCTTTCTTCTCTCTTATCCGACTGAGCCAGAACTCTGGTGAAGGGCATCATAAATCTGTGAATCATCTCATTTATGTTTTTTGAGGTCATTGTTCTTGAACATCTCCTTTTTGTGTGAATTGTTTGATTTTTCTTTGTTATCTTTTTTTTTTTTCTGTTTTCTTCTTGTTTCAATCATAGCAAGAGGGTGTGTGTCGTTTGTGCAAAATCTGCTTATACTTGTCCGAATCTCCTTGATCCAAAAGGGTAGTTGGTAGGAGAAGTTTTTTGCTTTGAATTAATCCTCATTCGCATACAAACGACAAAAATACATCTTACTGATTGGTTTTCATATTAGAAGGCATTTCTGAAATGTTTTAACATTGCATTGAATTCGATTGAGAACAAATTGATTGAGTACATTTCATATTAGTGTTTGATAGTGAAAACGACTCTTTCTCTTTCCCTTAATTAGGCATTCATTGAAAATAAATGATTGATTATCATAATTTATACATATTTTTGGGAATTGAGTCATCATTCCATCAGTTTCACTTTCATACACCCTTTGATTAAAGAACAATTGTAAAATGAACGCTAATTAAAAATTATCTAGAACATTTTTTGTTTTTAAGATATTCCATCAATAGTAGACTAGGGTTAGCACTTTGGATTAGGGTGTGAGTACAACTCTCCAAATTTTTCAAAACAAACATTAGCATCCTAAGCTAGGGAGAGTCAAATCCAATTGTCGTATTGGTTTTTTGGGACCCCCCTCTCACACAAGGGTTATGCATGAGGTCTCATTCAGGTGAATTATGCAGATTATCCCTCTGTGGTTCAACTGTTTGTAGTGGTCGGATCGTATATTGGGGGTCACTGGGAGGTATACCCACGATTATGGGTGGGAGCCTCTCGGGTTGATTTCGGACTTGTTATCCTGCCCATACATTTCGGATAGGACTATTGACTGTACCTGCCCAGGGACTCACTGTGAATTGGTGTCTTTAGTTCCCATAATCTTTAGGTACTTACACAAGGTGACAGTGCAGGGAAGTCTCACTGTACCTGGAATAGACATTGGTCAAACTCACTTGGGCTCCTTGGAGGGTAAATCCACAATTACTGCATGGAAGCTTGCACCAAGGTGAAAGTCCGTTAAGCAGGTCACCATTGTAACTATTCCACCATATCCTAGCCCCTTCTTGACTTGATCACATGACGTTGGATTTCATCACCAACTAGTACGATCATCGAGAGAAGTTTTGTTTGCTTGGTTGATTCCTAGATTTTATTAGCGTATGTTGTTTCTTTTTGTTAGTTGGCCCTAGTTTTTTAGTGTGTTCTGTTATTCTCCACAATTGAGCCTGTAGATGATAAAGGTCTTCTCTGATCACGTAGGATGCAAGGGATACCTCCAGAAGGCTATCAACCCTTACCTCCTAACCCTCTATAAGACAACTATCGTAGAGAGGTAGAAAATCAATCCGACGCTGGAAGTGTTATTGCTCCTCCGTTAGATAACTTAGAAGGCACTTTGGTCATGGTTGTAAATCCCAATACATCTGTGTTGGTAACTCCTATCGAACCACTTTTGGTTCTTTTAGACTCCCTTGGGAACGTCATAGATGAAGAGATCCCACGATTACTGGAGAGGATTTTTACCGAAACATATATGGGATCCACAGAACCCATCTTTGGTGATGAGTATATGACTCTTGTTCGTCCTAGCACCGTAGTAGATACCAATCCCACACCTGCTCGTTCTATATGGAGGAATTCATCGGGACGTGATCTCTATGAACATTTCAAATCCTTTTGACAACCCTTTCATCCTCATGACCCTCCTAGTGAAACAGGACCATCCGGTCAAACCATGAATCACCCAGTCGATCAGGTTATTAACCCTACTGTTACACCAGAACAAGTCCATCCTAATGCTAGACTCATCACCTCTACTCATATCCAAATCACTTCAATATCTACCGCCATTTCTACAAGCTTTTACTCTACAACTCCACATGTTCCACACGATCCTGTTGGGACATCTTCTCACCCGAGAACGCAGAACCCGGCTGGCCAAATACAACCAACTGGAGGGAAACCACCATCCAATGAACCTTTTCCTCCTGGAGGAATACCTTTCCATGGTGGGCCTACCCCTCCCGAGGGACAACCCCCTTTTCATGCTCCTCCTGGAGGGAAACCTCCATTTTCTAGTCATACCCCGATCGTAAATCCACCGCTGGCAGGGGGCAATCCTCGTTTTCTAGAAACCCTTCACAATCCTGGGGAGTATATTCAAGAGGCACTTTTACTCAACCCCACATTGGGGGGAACTCATATAATAACCCACTAGGAGGAGTATCCAATCCTGTTCCTTCCAGAACATCTTACAGACAATCTTATCCGGACGACATCCCAAACACCACCTGGAGTTCTATGGGATCACAGTCTTATCCTCCTCATGGGTCTAATGTGTATCCACCTCTGGGATATACTCCTTACCATTCTCAAGGGAAAAATGTTTATCCTTCTCATGGGCAAGCAAACCACCCAGCCTATAATGCTTATAACCCACCGGGTTATGAAAATGTTTCTCATCCACCATCGAATCCTACGTATCCTGGCCAACAACAACCATATATAGGAGGACCTACTGGTTACAACTATCCACCTAACCCAATTTATGGTCCTACTGGTGTTCCTATGCTGCACCAGTATCATCCGCAAATTAACCTACAACTACCTTTCCTTGCGACTCTGGATCTCCCAGACTTTCTTGGTTAAATAATGATCCTATTTTTCATTCACCGGTTTGGCCAGTCATTCCAGCTAAACTTCCTTCTGATATTATGAAATTTGACGGAAACCCCGACGAAGATCCAAACAACCATGTGATGAATTTCCATTTGTGGTGTTCATCAAACTCCCTCATGGATGATTATGTACATTTGCGTATTTTCCAACGAACACTTACCAGTTCGGCAGCAAAGTGGTAAATCAAACTACCACGTGCTTCTTTTCATGATTTCAATTCCCTTGCCATGTCTTTCCTCACACACTTTCAACTGCCTATTCGCTACGAGACAGGTACTGAACTCTTGACCTCCCTTTTTCAAACTAACTCTGTGCATATCTCTGACCATATTCATGAGTGGAGGTGATGACGAAGGATGATCAAGGAATTCATCCCTGACATACTATTGGCAAAATGGTTTACTAAATCATTGTTACCCCCGATTGCTCATGATGTTGCTATGGGTGGTGCGGTCATAGAGGAACAAGCCATCGCTCAGGCTCAGTATTTAGATTTGGTTTATTCCCAATTTGGTACTTTGTATGATTTTCTCCTGAATGTTTCTCGAGCTAATACTGATCCATCTAAACCATCATCCCCATCTCATGCGCATGGTGTTATCGGTTCCATCAAAACTCAATCTTTTTCCCAATCAACCACACTCTCCTCTACCTCCCCCCAAACTCAGAGCTCTGAGGTGAATGCAGTTTAATCTACCCCTTCACAAAAATTTGAAGGTAAGAAGAAGACAAAGAATAAATCAAAAAATAACAATGAACAACCAAAAAATCAAACACCTTCTACCGAAAAGCAACCACAACGGAAATTGAAATTCCCGTGTATCATTTGTGGTGACTATCACTACACTCGAGACTGTCCACTTCGCAATAAAGTGGCCAAAATTTTCCAAGGAAAGTCACTACCCGCTGTGCTTACTCAACCTTTTCCATAGCAGCAATCCATGGTTGCTCAAACCCCCTCTCCTGGGGGGAGTTCTAGCGATCCTCATGATGAGGCCTCGTCGAGTGCACATATTTATATGTTTAATGGGATCAATTTGAACACTCTCTCTAAGACATACGACACACCAGGTAACCCTGACAAAGGAAAAGACATTAATGGTATCGGTACTTTGCTGGATCCATCATCGTCCTCCATTAGTCTTCCATTGGTTAATCCTCCATTTGGACCACTTCAGATTGAGAAACCCACATTCAATTCTATCTTACGCCCTCCTAAGAGCACTATCCGTAAAGCTACCTTTAATCCTATTTCACGTGTTGCCAAGAACTACAACTTTTTTGAAGATTTGTCTCAAGCACCATGTGCTATGTCTGCGTTAGAAGTTCTACAACACTGCCCCAATCAATGTAGAATGCTCTTGGCCACTATTGGTGTTGTTGATCCTGAGTCATCCAACCATATCATGTTTAACTTGGACAATTATGTGTCTCAACTCTCTCACCAACTTGCTTTTCAAGTTGATGTTGTTGTTCATAACCAACAAATACACCAAAATATTCTAGATGAGGGAGCCTCAACTTGTGTCATGTCTTTGGTGTGTTGGAAAGGTTTAAAATCACCAGCACTCAATAAATCCCCAATGATGTTATGCACCTTCGATGGGCGAGGTTTTCATCCCCATGGGCTTTTACAGTCTCTTCCCATCCAATTGGGTGGAAAAACTATTACTGTTGATGTCGAGGTGGTCGATGCTCCCCTCGATTACAACTTGTTACTTGGAAGAAGTTGGTTTTATGCTATGACTGTCATTGCATCGTCGGTATTTCAATGTGTACAATTTCCTCATCCGAGAAAAATTTTCACTATTGATCAGTTGGATTTCTGCACGACCGATGCTCGCACTCCTGCTACCAACAATATTCCTTTCTTGGGAGATCACAAGATCACATATGAAAGCATTGGTGTTTTCTTACTAAAATATTCTAGCCTCATGGGTACCTTCCCTACACCACTTCCATTGACTACACATCATATTTCCACCATTGATATGATTTCGACCACGGCTTATCAATCTTTGGAATCATCTGACCCTTGGATTGTACCTTGTTCATTGGAATTTGATGCACTAGGTGACACCATGCCACTTAGTCCAGCTGAAACATCATACGTTTCTACCCAATTTGCTTCTCCCTCGTCATATGACCAACATCTATTGGAACTTGACGTTTCCTCAATGCAATCACGGTTGATTTCCTTGTCATCTGCGATCGATTGCATTTCCCCAACTTTTTCCTTGGTTGAATCTATTCTATAAATGCTTCGCATTGACAAGTTACCTTGGGATAAAAACCATCACCGATCCTCTTTTCTTCCCCCTGGTGAAGAAATTCAGGCAGATATACAGTCTATCTCCCCTCCTGATGTTGATTTTCCATTGTCTCCCATGATTTCAACTTCCGATGATTTGGATCCAGTAGTGGACATGGTGATTTCTTTGGTAGGATTATTGGAGCCTAATATTCTTACTCCTATCACGACTCTCGACATGTGTTCCTTCCTGAGTAATTATCTTCCATCCAGTGAAGATCTCTTGGAGTCCATGACTGAGTATTTTCCCTTGACATGGTATCCTTCCAGAGAGTTATTCTCTTGGAAGCCATGATCAAGAAGCAGCTACGAGCATAGTTTCTCTTCTCCATGGCAAGCTCGTTAAAAAATGAAACAAAGGCCTTGAGCATAGTTGTTTTCCTATGTCAAGCTCGTTAAAAAATGAAACAATCACCTCTCTTGAACCTTCTTTTCATCCACCCTTCTCCTTTTTCTCATATAGTAGAGAAATTGGTGACAACCTCAAAGTCGGTGAATGAATTGAATCTTGGAGGGCATGTCTCTTGCCTTTTCTAATCATTCCGGAGTTAATCCACTAGATTTTCAAGCTGGGGGCATACCAAGCTTAGTCTTTGGTCTTTCTCATTCTCATAAATACATGAGAATGCATCCGAGTAAAATTTTATATCTTTTTCGGACCTGTATGGATACATGAAAATGGAACCCCTTGGAGTCTCCTTTAAGCTCTTTTCAGGCTCTCTAAACATGAAAATATTGCCGAGTGATCTTGCTTCCTTTTCGACTCGTTAAAAGGTTTGAAAGGGCATATTTCAAGTGATAATTTATCTCTTTTTCGGCCTCGTGAGACTAACATTATGAAAAAGGACAACATTGGAGTCATCTTTAAGTTCTTTTCAAACTCTCTAAACATGAAAAGATTACCGAATGACCTTATTCTCTTCACACTCATTAAAGTATTTGAAGAAAATGTCTATTGAGTGATAGTTTATCTCTTTTTCAGTCTCATCAGACTACTTTATGAAAAATGAACTGAGAGAGTTCTCTTTTAAGTGTTTTTCCAGACTCTATAATCATGAAAAACCTTCGAGTTTACCTTCTCTGGACTCGTTAAACCATCATACATTGAAGGGCCCATATGGGATTGAACCCTTACTTCTTCCAGTTCGTTAAACAAAGGAAGAGGGACTTACCAAAGGTAAGTTATATTGAGCATGTGTTACCCTCCTCGAGCTCGTTAAATTAAAAAGAGGTACTCGTCTATCTGGATGGGGGAAAAATTGAAAGAAGCAAGCCAAGCAATTTTTGAGAACATTACCAATAACTCTTAGAATCACCCTTGAACATGGCACTTTGTCTTTGCACACATCTTAATCCATTGAACCTCTGCACTCAACCAATCTTCTGAGTTTTTCTTACTCCTTTGGGTCACCTGACGAAAGTCACAGTATCCACTGCGTTATCGTGTTTTGGTCCATGTCATGTTTCTGTTGTTGTGCCTCAGTGTTCAAGGGAAGTATCCACCTCGAGAGTCATCCATCACAAATATCTTGTCTCAATACATGTGTCATTCCATGTTCATTTGATCTACCAATTACATCTCTGTGTTCGTTTAGTGTTGTTGATGGGGGATACATCAAGGCCCTCCTTCAACGAGTCTATTCCTATCGACTTCAACACATTATCCAAGAACTAGACTTAGAAACCAGTTAGTACTTTGGGACCTGCATGCCTCAATGGAAAGCCTCCTCACATTCGACAGTGGGTTTACATCATTGACCTCTGATCAGATGATTCCACAGATGTTCAACTTCAGATCATCCATTCACATTCGTTGGAATGTACTAGAGTACCTTGGGAATCATTGACATCAATGGTGATTTCCCTCACGCTTGTTAACGGTTTACATCATTGACCGGTAATCAAGTGGTTTCTGCCATGTTCGACATCAGTACATCTATTCACATGGTTAGATTCGTATTACATCGGGATCAGTAAGAAGACCCTAGGTTGAGTCATCACTCTTTTATGTACTTTGCCCAGGTTGCGAAGGGGTTTCTTTTGAACAATGACACATATACTATTACATAGATCCACTTTGTATTGGTCGTGGCTATGTCTTGTCATCTCGTAGATCCACTGTGTATTATTCATGGCTACGATCAGTTAAGGTCATAGGAGTATAGATCCACATTGTATCCTCAGTGGCTATAACTTTTATCAATACAATTATGGATCCGCAATGTATTTTATGGTGGCTATACCTTGCAAGTATTTATCACCCAAGCATAGGTATGCCTGCCTTGGGTTTGAAACATGTCATAATATTTGTTGGATGTTTGTGTCCAGCTTCTGTCAGGTTCTCTGTGTCTATACCCTTGATTGAAAGTCTACAAAGCATTTCAACTATCATTTCTCATCTTCTAACTTCATACTTTGGGGGGCAATCTGTTACATTTCAAAATTACTCACTTCGATAGTGTCACAAGTGTCGTCATTACAAGTGTCTCAAGTGTCTCATTTTGGTCGCAAGTGTCACAAATGTCAGAAAAAGCATACTGCCATAATTCCTATGCCGTGCTTATAACGACATCAGAAGGACACTTGAAACACCTCAAACATTTGATTTGGAAGAAGAGGAATGGGTTAACAAGGTTATGAACCTCTTTCCATTTGAAAGAACCACTAAAAATTGAGTTTCAGAGGAGAACGCTCCCTTATACCACTTTTAGGAGTGATGGTGCTCCCCTATACACTCTTAGGGAGCATTATAATGCTCTGCCTACCCTTTTTGAGGATCATTTCTATTGTTAGGAGTGATTGCGCTCCCCTATGCATTATTAGGGAGCGTTATAGCGCTCTGATGCCCCTTTTGGGGGAGCACTACCTATTCTAGGAAAAAATTGGTTTGATGAGAAGAATGAGGAAAATATCTCTTCAATCTCTAAAGGTAGTTCGATTTGAATCCTTGGTCAAGCCATGATCTTAGGGAAGATCCCTAACTGAAGGAGGAAAATCCTCAACTTACCCCAAAGATATCTCAAGTGGTTGGGCCTCTCTAAACCTATATAAGAAGGCCCTCTCATGGTAAAATGGGGGAAGGATTGAAGGCATGAAACCTATGATCTCATAGGAAACACACAGTGAAGTGGAGGAGAATAATCAGTGAATTTATTGTCATTTTGATCGTGGGTATTTTGAGAAAGGGTTAGACAAGGAGGACTTGATGAAGTTGATGCACTTACATCTACGGTTGTAAGTTTCCTTTATTGTTGTTCTCATCAATATAATATGCTTGGCTTGTTTCTTTCTAGTTTGTGCTTAATCTCACATGAACTTGTCTCTAATAGATAGGTCTATTTCTAGCTAATATCAGTAGAGTAGGAAGTGGTTGTACTTTTTTTTGTCTACAGGGTTTATCGAGGAGCGAAAGATTGGAGCTCAACTCGAACCATGTAGGGACAAACACCAGTAAAAGGTACTTATTTTCTCCTTCCTCCTCACACATTAGTTTATCTAGATTTGAAAGGAATTCAGTGACCACGATAAGCATCTTCTGTCTTAAGAGTTAAGATTCTAGCTCTCAAGAAGAGATCTACCTATCCACAGGGATATTTTCCTTCAACAACTTACCATACCATCACAAATATGAGTTGTATTCCTCCAATTAAGTTACATAGGGTGAAAGATGATTATCTGTTACAGTTTGTGGCTAACCAATTGACTGCAGGTGTCCACCTTTCCACCCTACCCCTGTGCCAATCCATGCTACCACTATGGAACCTCTCTCTCTCTCTCTTTGTTTCTTAACCATTTGTGAAGGACAATTCCCTTAACACCACTCTTGCTAGATATTTTCCCCATACCCACCTAGCTCAGGTCTCAATAAGGTTTTTTAGATACCTTCCCAATATCAAACTCACAGCCTTCTCATCTCAGATCAGGATTTTGGACTCTCCACACAAATTTTATATCTCAAGCTCTTTTTCCTTTACTATGTTTTTAAGCAGTTTCTTCCCTGCCTCCAGGATCTGAACTCTCTCTAGATTGGGTTCTCTCCTCTTCCCTTCAATCCCTACTACCTCATCTTCCTCCTCGTGTGTCTCTTGCATGAAATATATGGAGGGAAGGTTCCCCACATGTCCTTCTTCCTTTTTTCAGAAGGAAAACATGTGGCTTCAATATGGATGAAAGAATTGGTACCTTATGCTAACAGTTTATGTTATCTTAGCCAGACCTCCCATGCCCTCATTCATTTGGGTGGGTGATTTTTCAACTACCATCCCTCTTCTCATTAACTACTTCTTCTTGAAATCAAGGAAATAACTTATTGTTTACAAATTAAGTGTTTCAACAAGGAATCTTGGGTCCTCTTGGCATGATGACCCTCTCTCTATGTTCCCTCACTCTTTCTTGTAGCGGTATTTGTTGATGTTTTATGATTCTCAGATATGATACTTATTTACTTATGATTAATAACAAGATTCACTTTGATACAAAAATTATCATAGAATAAATATACACTAAAAACATCAACTATAATGATGCAACGGAAGTAACAAGATCTAGAAATATTAACCATGCATAGTAGACACAAGAGCACAACATAAGAACACGAGTTTTTCCTAGGAAACCCAACCTTGGGAGAAAGCCCAACAACATTTTTATAGAAGAATTCAGTCGAAGATATTACTAGTACATCACCATCAATAGCCAAAATACCATATAGAGAAGATCCTCCCCAAGGATAGCATCACCAAGACCTAATGCCTCAATAAGATCAATAAGAGAAACCAAGAATATCCTTCCCAGGTGTGGCACACTCATCAAGATACTAGAAACCTAGAAATAGAAAAATTACTAAAACTACAGTTGCAACTGCCTTGTGCAAACCGTAGAAGGAGTTGTCTGACTATACAAATGAAATAATATAGCCATGTATTTATACTAATTTGGGCACTTGTCTAGGTCTAACTTCTTATTCTGGGTCTTCAAATTACTTTTTTATTTTTTGTCTTTTACTAGTGGGGTTGAATTATCTTTTTGGGTCTTCAATTTTTTCATGGGGATTTTTGATGCAGGAGCATCTCTCCAAGCCATCCATGCATCAGCCAGCCAACCAACTCAGTGCACACATTCAATGAGGAAAGCCGTAGCCCTTTCACATTTTGAATTTGAATGTGAAGGCATTTAATATTGTAAGGTTGTTAGAGACATAGAGCCATGCCTATACGCAGGCTGTAGTTAATAGAGGATCTTTATTGGTTGTAAGGCTACAATCTAGCTCCAATTCGGATTAGACAACCATTTATTGGTAATTCAATGTAATTAAATGAGAGTTGGTGAGGATGGAGGGAAGAGCTCAAAGAGCCCCCTCATGTAAAAGATCTTGGATCTTATTTTGTGTAGAATTTAGAATAGAGAAGAGAGTAGAGAGAAGGAGTCGAGACTCTGTCAAATTCTGAGCTCAAGAACACCTTGTAAAGGAGGCATTTGATATTAATACAAAACAGAGCAGTTTTTCCTGCATATTATCTATGTTGTGTGAATGTCTATGTGTGTTCTATTTATGATGTGAATGTATGTTGTAGATGTGCATTTACAGGGACAGATAGTTCTGCTATATGTAGAGTTCTTTTATTTCAGGTTGGAGTTCTTTGAGGCTTCATGCCAAGAGGGTGTGACAAAACACTGTGGGTTTTGATAGTCAGTGCTTAGAGAGCACTTCCAATTCTACAGAATTTGGACAAGGATGTTCTAGGAGGGCACACCAAATGAAATCATTGACTCAAAGGAAGACCTCAAGGTTACTGAACACCTTGGAGGCAAGACTGTGTAGAGAAAGACACAGTGGAAGACAAAATCGTTGCGGGATTTTGCAAGAACTCTGCCAGGTGGGCATTGAGTAGATGCACGGGTTGCATTGAGGAGGAACTCCATTGTGAGTTCAAGAAGAAAATAGAGTCACTAAGGGAACTCTGGGGAAACTCTGCCAGGAGGGCATTGATTCAGTGTGCATATAGAGCACAGAAGGAAAGAACTCTTTTGAGTTATGGAGTAGAACAAGAATCCAAGGAAGGATCTTCACAGGGTTGTTGAACACCTTGCAGACTCAGCAAGAAGTTGCTTGAGAAAGAGAGTGCCAGGAGGGCATCATATTCTTCATCTAAGGGAGAAGGAAAAAGGGTGAAGTCCCTTAGAGGTATGAGTAGCAGAAAAGCTAAGGACAGATAACACCTTCATGCGTGTAGAGACTCTACAAGGAGTGTAGGAGTCGAGAATCTGTTCACAGGTTCAGAGCAAGAAAATTTCGGGAGGGACAGAGACCTACAAGAAGCACAGAGGTTGAAGAATTCTTCAAGGATTCAAAGAGAATAAATCTCAGGAGGGAGAGTGCATTTATGCCCAGGCCATAGCCAAGAGGTTGTAGAGGCCGAAAGGAGACCCTTTGGAGGGTTTGAGTCCAAGGAAGCTCAGGAGGGAAAGCATCTTCAAGAACGCAGATAGAAGCTGTGAGTATATGCTTCGTAATAGGGACAAAGGCCTCAGCCTTTGATAAGTTGAATTCTTCCAAGGTATAGGAAGAAATAGAGTGCTCGCAAGGAGAGAGTACAAATTCCGTCGGATTAGGTCGAAGAGGAGATCTGGACCATTGCAGGTTTACGTCTAGGTAGCGGTAGAAGGAGAGCACTCAGGAGAAGAAGATCTAAGTCGTCAGATCTTGCACAAATCGTTGGCCATAATCAGATATGGGAGAAGGTGTGCATGAGTTAAGCTCACACATGCACTGAGGAGAGGCTCATCAAAGTCCTGAAACGACAGAAGCATTCAGGATTTCGAAGATTCAGGATTCAACATTTTGGGAATTCCAATGAAAAGAGATCGGGGCACTTCACAGTGAAAGTCCCAAAACAGCGAAAGCATTATGACCATCGAATAGGAGGACACGCGGTGGGCAGTCAAGGTATTGGGAAAATTCTGAAAAGGATGCGAGCCGTCGATCCAGTTGGATCGTAGCAATTGGTTCAAGAGGGATACAGACTGGATTTTTGGCATTTTGGCATTCCAAGTACCGTGCATGCAAAGGGTAAGAGTTCAAAACTCTTGACTCTCGGGAATCCTGAAGGGCTCAGAGCCGTGGATCTCCCACATGAGTGGATTTTCGACATTTCGGGATTCATAACTTCGGCATTTCAGATATCGAGAGGTCAAAGGGTCAAGGAATTGGTCCAACGAGAATCGCTAAGTCCCAAAACACAAAACTCTAAAAAGCGTTCGGAGGAATAGTCGTAGACCAACCATTTAGGCACATTGGTATTTCAAATACTGGGAACTTGAAGGAGCATAGGTTTTGCAACAGGGGTCACGAAATCCTGAAATGAGATAACCCAAAAACGCTGAAGGAATAGCGACGGGCCATGAAATAGAGTTACCGGTTTTTTGGCATATCGGAGATCGGGATTTTGGAAATCTCGAGGACAAGGAATCCGAGCCTTCGGGAATGAAAACCCTGAAGTTGCAAAATATGACATAAAGGAGAGTGAGGCTGCGGTTGCACCGGGTATCAAGATTTTGGAAATCAACATTTTAGGGATCCTATAGCCAGGAAGTGGGATACTTGACATCGGAGGTCTCGAAATCGTGAAACGTGAAGAACTGGGGAAAAGAAATCCTTGGAGGAGAAAGCCGGGGATCAACATTTTGGAATACCGGGATTCACCATTTTGGGAATCCCGAAGACTAAGAGTCGGGGCTCACGGAGTCAAAAGTTTTGAAGAATACTGTGATCATATGAAGAGTGGTCACATGGCCCAAGGGGCTAATCGCCATTGAGTGCTATTTCAGAAAATCAGCATTTTGGAGACTGAGAGATCGAGGAGTCAAGGACTCTCGACATCAGGACTCAAGGAGTCCTGGGAACTAGAATTATGTTTTTGGGGAAAAGGTCCACAGACGTATACAGAGGCCCTGGGGAGAGTTGAAGGACCTATGGATCAAGAAATTTTGAGGGTTCGATAGGGACTTGAAGGAGCCTCTTTGACTTAGAGGGGTTTCTGAACGATCCTTAGACCGGGAGGTCGCATAGAACCTACTGAGGCAGGGGGTGTTTGAACCAAGTGTGGTATCAGAGCTTGAATCTGTTTGTATATTTCAGGCAGAGAGAGCAGGAAGCAAAAACTTTGGTACACATCAGTTTGGTATTAGAGGTAGCTTGCAGAGATAGGCAGAGGAAGGCAGAGTACTAGAACTTTGTGGTGATTGTTTGCAAGTACGCAACATTCAGGAAGATAGTCAGAGGATTGTATGAGAAAGCTGGAATCACTCAAAGTTGTAGAGTAACAGCAGTAGTTTTTCCAAGAGGGCAGATAGGAATAGGAATATGGCTACTAAAGGCCATAGACGTGGTGGAAAGAAGATCCATCAGTAGCAGGAGAAAGTTGCGAGAGATAAAGAGATCGTCGAGATCAGAGTGAGGATGGATGAGCTATCATTACGGATGCAAGATCAATATGGGTATATGAATGGCCCATGAAGATGAAGGAAAAGTGGCTGATTCAGGAATTGGTGGCCAAAAGACAACAAAGGTTGTTAAAGGGATGGTTGAGGCACCTTGAAAACCTCAATGGACCACAAGAGGAGATGGTTCAAGTATGTGAACTAGAGGCTGGGAGAATTCTCAGTGATGAGGATGAACTGAGATCACTAGATGATCTCAAGGACTGCCAATATGGTGGAACAAAAATTTCCAATTACCAGGTGGGCAATGAGATGAGATCGCTGCAGGATCTCATAGACTGCCAAGAGGGCAGCAAAAAATTCCCACTTTTCCAGGTGGGCACAGGAAAAGAAGTGAGACTGTTTGAAAGTCTCATGAACTCAGAGCTAAGTTCAGATCAACCAGAGGAGCTGATGGAGAAGGAGGATCAGAGGAATCTTCTAATCATTGGAGGAATTGAAATATTCTTTCCACTTAGATCAGTTGGGGATAAAACCTGTGTTACAGATGTAGCAAAAACAGAAGGATAACCAACAGAGACTATCATGGAAGAAGAAGTGGAGCAGCGACTGATGATTGCCCAAGGAGCAGAAGGAAATGAGAATTCTGAGGAATGGCTCAAATTTTTCAACCAGGTAGATGAAACAAAGACGACTGCAACATTGGAGCTTACAGCAGTAGAAGAAGAAAAAGAAGACTTCATGAGATTTGTTGATCTGTGGGAGCAGATTGAAACCTTGGAGAGAAGGGTAGAGGTGCAGAGCATGCACATCCAACAGATGAGGTTTGAAACTGATGGAGGAGATTTCTAGGCTGAGGAACAATTGGAAGAAGTTGGAGACATACCAGCAAGAGAGATGGCAGTAGCAGCACCATCAAATGAAGGGGATGAATGGTAGGTCAGTCAAGAGAAGACTGCAACAGAGTGGACACTTAGTGCCACACAGGGAGAAATGACAGTTAAGTTGTCAAAGGGAGAATCTGAGCAACAACTTAGTGATATAACTGCAAAGATGAACTTTGCAGTAGAGTGGACACTTAGTGCCACATAGGATGAAGAAGATAGCATGAGAGATCATGGTGATTTGCCTATCTGTAGAAAGAAATTGCAGTAGGGGAGATTGCATGAATAGAGCCAGCTGGGACAATAGCTGGATGAAGTGATTGAACAGATCAGGAAGCTGATGTTGAAGTCAGCACAAGAGACTGCCAATGATGATAAGTTGAGCAGAAGGGAGATAGCAACAACATCAAGGCAACAACAACAACAACAGAGAGATGGAGCAGGGAGACAGCTCCAAAGAGTTGTTTGGGATCCAGGAGGATTTCAACAACCAGGGTGGAGAGCTCATGAGTAGGAGCTCATGAATTTTGTAGCAAAGGAGTATGATGCAGGAGCATCTCTCCAAGCCAGCCATGCACCATCCAACCAACCAACTTAGCTCACGCATTCAATGAGGAAACGCGCAGCCCTTTCACGTTTTGAATTTGAATGTGAATGCATTTAATATTGTAAGGTTGTTAGAGCCATAGAGCCATGCCTATATGCAGGATGTAGTTAATAGAGTATCTTTAATGGTTGTAAGGCTGCAATCTAGCTCCGATTCGGACTAGACAACCATTTATTGGTCATTCAATGTAATTAAATGAGAGTTGGTGAGGATGGGGGGAAGAGCTCAAAGAGCCCCCTCATGTAAAAGATATTGGATCTTATTTTTTGCAGAAATTAGAATAGATAATAGAGGAGAGAGAAGGAGCCGAGACTCTGTCAAAGTCTAATCTCAAGAACACCTTGTAAAGGAGGCATTTGATATTAATACAAACCATAGCAGTTTTTTCTGCATATTTTCTGTGTTGTGTGAATGTCTATGTGTGTTCTATTTATGCTGTGAATGTATGTTGTAGATGTGTGTTTATAGGGATAGATAGGTTCTACTATTTGTAGAGTTATTTGATTTTAGGTTGGAGTTCTTTGAGGCTTCATGCCAAGAGGGTGTGACAGAACACTGTGGGTTTTGATAGTCAGTGCTTAGAGAGCACTTCCAATTCTACGAAATTTGGACAAGGACGTGCTAGGAGGGCACACCAACTAAAATCATTGACTTAG
This sequence comes from Picea sitchensis, assembly GCA_010110895.2. Taxonomy (NCBI): domain Eukaryota; kingdom Viridiplantae; phylum Streptophyta; class Pinopsida; order Pinales; family Pinaceae; genus Picea; species Picea sitchensis. The sequence goes on along the minus strand of SNQJ01S0007987.1, from coordinate 147,022 downwards.
AGGAATACCTCAAGGTTTTTGAACACCTTGGAGGCAATACTATGTAGAGAAAGACACAGTGGAAGACATAATCGCTGCGGATTCTGCAAGAACTTTGCCAGGTGGACATTGAGTAGATGCACGGGTTGCATTGAGGAGGAACTCCATTGTGAGTTCAAGAAGAAAAAAGAGTCACTGAGGGAACTATGGGGAAACTCTGCCAGGAGGGCATTGAGTGAATGTGCAGATAGAGCACAAAATCAAAGAACTCTATTGAGTTTTGGAGTAGAAGAAGAGTCCAAGGAAGGATCTTCACAGGGTTGTTGAACACCCTGCAGACTCAGCAAGAAGTTGCTTGAGCAAGAGAGTGCCAAGAGGGCATCATATTCTTCATCTGAGGGAGAAGGAAAAAGGGTGAAGTCCTGAGTAGTAGAAAATCTTTGGACAAATAAAACCTTCATGCATGTAGAGACTATGCAAGGAGTGTAGGAGTCAGGAATCTGTTCATGGGTTCAAAGCAAGCAAAGTCTGGGAGGGACAGAGACGTACAAGAAGCACGAAGGTTGAAGAATCCTTCGAGGATTCAAAGAGAATAAAGCTCAGGAGGGAGAGTACTTTTATGCACAGGCCATAGCTGAGAGGTTGCAGAGGTCAAAAGGAGACCCTTTGAAGGGTTTGAGTCCGAGGAAGCTCAGGAGGGAAAGCATCTTCAAGAACACAGATAGAAGCTGTGAGTACAAGCTTTGTAACAGGGAAAAAGGCCAAGGCCTTTGATAAGTTGAATTCTTCCAAGGTATAGGAAGAAATAGATCGCTCACAAGGAGAGAGTATAGTTGTCATCAGATTAGGTCGAAGAGGAGATCTGGATCGTTGCAGGTTTACGTCCAAGTAGCGGCAGAAGGAGAGCGCTCAAGAGAAGAAGATCTAAGCCATCAAATATTGCATAGATCACTGACCATTATCATATCTGGGAGAAGGTGTGCGTGATTTAAGATCACACATGAGTTGAGCAAAGGCTCGTCAAAGTCCCGAAATGGTAGAAGCATTCGGGATTTCGGAGATTCAGGATTCGACATTTCAGTAATTCTGATGACAAGAGATCGGGGTACTTCACAGTGAAAGTCCCGAAACAGTGAAAGCATCATGACCATCGAACAGGAGGACACGCAGAAAGTGGTCAAGGTCTCGAGAAAATTCCTGAAAGGATGCGAGCCATCGATCTAGTTGGATCGTAGTCGTTGATTCAAGAGGGACACCGACTGAATTTTCGATATTTTGGCACTCCGGGTACCGGGCATGCAAAGGGTAAGAGTTCGGAACTCTTGATTCTCGGGAATCCCAAAGGGCTTAGAGTCATGGATCTCCCATAGGAGTGGATTTTTAGCATTTCAAGATTCAGTACCTCAGAATTTCGGATACCGGGAGGTCGAAGGGTCAAGGAATTGGTCCAACGAGAATTGTGAAGTCTTGAAATGCGAAACTCCGAAAAGTGTTCGTAGGAATAGCCATAGACCAGGCATTTTGGCACATCAGTATTTTGGATACCAGGAACTCGAAGGAGCAGAGGCCTTGCAACAAGGGTCATGAAATCCTGAAATGAGATAACCCGAAAACGCTGAAGGAATAGCGATGGGCCATGAAATAGAGTTACGAGTTTTTTGGCATACCAGAGATCGGGATTTTGGAAATCCTGAGGACAAGGAATCCGGGCCTTCGGGAATGAAAACCCCGAAGTTGCAAAATATGACATAAAGGAGAGTGAGGCTGCGGTCGCACCGGGTATCAGGATTTCAGAAATTGGCATTTCGGGGATCCTATAGCCAGGAAGTGGGATACTTGACATTGGAGGTCCCAAAATCGTGAAACGCAAAGAACCGGGGAAAATAAATCCTTGGAGGAGAAAGCTAGGGATTGACATTTCGAAATATCGGGATTCGACATTTCGGGAATACCGAAGACTAAGAGTTGGGGCTCACAGAGTCAAAAGTTCTGAAGAAGAATGTGGTTATATGAAGAGTGATCACATGGACCAAATATATGGCCCAGGGGGCTAATCACCATTGAGTGCTATTTCGGAAAATCGACATTTCAGAGACCGGGAGATCAAGGAGTCAAGGATTCTCGACATCAGGACTCAAGGAGTCCCAGGAACCAGAATTCTATTTTTAGGGAAAAGGTCCAAGGACGTATACAAAGGCCGTGGGGAGAGTTGAAGGAAATATGGATTGAGAAATTTTGAGGGTCCGATAGGGACTCGAAGGAGCCACTTCGGCTCAAATGGGTTTTTGAATGATCCTTAAACTGTGAGGTCATGCAGAACCTGCTGAGACAGGGGGGCGTCTGCGCCACTTTTGTAATGGTGTAGATGCGTCTTCTTGTACTTTCTTATGGAGAATGACTTGCCTAAAGTTGTAAATATTCAACACTCCCTCTCAATGAGGGAGCAATTCTCCATACTTGGATTTATTCTATCATAGAAAGGTTGTCTTCATAATCCATGTTGATGATCAATCTCCATATAATTGTTTCTAGCACCTTGGGTCTCAATGAAGACCACACCTGGACCATTTACTTTTGTAAGCACACCCTTTTGAGTGAATGTCACCGTAGGTAAAACCGTGTGAGTGAATCTTCCATTCTCTATTGGTTAACCCACCAATCCTAGGAGAGTGACATCCGATGCTATCTGACACGTGGAATCACGTCAAGCACCTCAGGTCCACAAGTAAACACTTGTATGTAAGGACTACTCCTGGACCACAGGTACACACCTATGAATATCTTCCCAATGCTACAAATCATCAACATTCCCTCTCAGTGGGGAATACTTTATGCATCATGCATCATACTTGGCCACTCATCATAGTAAATCTCTGTGAATCAACTCATCATTCTCCCAAGGTTGCAAAGACCTATCTGGGTCACACAAAATTATCCAATATCATACAGACCTATATGAGGTCACAAAGACCTGACTGGGTCACACAAACCTATCTGGGTCACATAGACCTATATAGATCACACATACCCATCTTAGGAGAATGGATATGGGGTCACACAGACCAATCTGATGCTACTAGAATGTCAACAATCTACTCATTTGTGTGATGGAATATGATTGCTCCATTTGCACCATGTCTTGGATTAAGTCCTACAAGAAGCCTCTGAAACTACACCATTTCACGACTCACATCACTGGATACGATATACTCTACCTCTGTTGTATTAATTTCTATAGAAGTATGCTTCCTTATAAGCCAATAAGCATGTCTAATCTAGTGTAATACCCGTTGGTTCTCTTTTTGTCTACCACACTTCCTTCCTAGTTAGAATCTATATATCTCGAGAGCTTCACCCCATCATGTGAGACATATCATGTCCAACTATACCACACATGTACATGCTTTGTTGCAACCCAATGGTAGTGTATCATCTCTACCATAAAATGGCTTAAGGTGAAAAGAAAGTTTCTAGACTGGTGTTAACCAGGTACATCAAAGATCCAATCAATTTTCTGTACATTGTGGGATCCACCAAATATGAATATGAAGTAGAATCACTCAAATTATTTATATTTTTCATTATAGGTGTAGTCATGGACTTGCAATCCATCATATCTAATTTCATCAGTATCCCTTGAATGAGGAAGATATCATTTGATCTCTTCACACCTCTAATCCCAAGATTATATTCGAATAGGATCCTCCATACCAAACTCTGAGGCCAACTCCCTCTATCACTAGAGTAATTCATGTTCTCCAATCTACCTCACTAGTTTCTCCCTCTATGATTGTAGAAATATATCCATACCGAGTCCTCCTAACTAGTTTCATCATCTATCACTGTAGCAATATATACTAAAACAAGTGTATCCTCCTAGGAGATCTCACATCTCCTTGAATCCTCCTCAAATCATGACACATATCTATGAGTCCTCGAAGATGTCTCTCTCTCACTTGGATATGAGGGGGAACTCCCTATAAATGATTGGCTCTCCCTTTGATCCAAATGTTTTTCTATGATATTAGGCTCAGTCTAAGTCTGCATCATTCTTCGTTAAGACAAAGCTCATCAAGTATCCATCGATCTGGAGTACCATGCTCCCTTTGAAACATGACTCCCTTTGAGTCTGTACAATCTGTGGAGCCCTATTCTCCCTCTACATCTCTTGATCTCCTATGAATTCTGATATCTAATGAAGTATCTATTGAGCACTCAACAAATGCACTCAACACACCCTAAAAAATTCTATGACCATTTCCTTTTTGGGTACCACTCGATCCTTTGCACTGTCTGTTTTCACTTCAGTATGAAACCGATGCCTTCGCTTATCTTTTTGTGTCATGTTTGAATTGTTTAAAGTTTTCTTGAACATACAACAAAGAATCATCTTAACTCTAAAAGGGACTTAAAAACTACTTAAGGAATCGACAATCTGAATTTTTTCCCGACTCACTTAGGAAGATTCAACATTGGTAAGAGTTAAAGGTCACAAAAAAACACTTGAGAAGTTCAAATAGCCAAGTGTCGATTTTCAACGATGTCGGTGGACATAAGTCTTTATTTTCTATGAATGAAATTTGGCGAGAATATCACTGAAGACCTATTTGTTTCGTCTTCGGAAGGAAAACGAAAAGTGAGTGTCAAATGGTATCACCGACCGCCGACCCCCGATACATTTTTGACGTCGGAGAGTTACAACATGATAATCCGCAAAGAAGTTATACATTAATTTTACATTTTTTGTCGACGCCATCCAACCATCGATAGCCATGGTACCTAGTCCTTGTTTTGCCTTCGATTTGTGTGAAGTCCCCAAGCCTAATCTTGACCCACTAGTTAGAGGCTTAATTTTATGTTTAAATATTTTAATGGCCCCGGGTTAATAACGCCACTTTAACATCAATTGATATTGGAATCTTTAAAGGGGAAACATATCGATAAATTTACAATGCAACAATAAAGATTATAAAATCCCATAAGTTGCGTGAAATCTTAGATAAGAGAACACGGTTAATATGCATCCAAAAGGGGACGTGATACATTCAAAACACTTTTGAATTTTCATATTAAAATCTCCCATCGAGCCCATATTACATACAAGTAAGCAATGCCGACACCATGACCAATCAGCCCAGTTACAGTGAAAATACAAACATATTTACAACAAAAGAGCACAAGGAAAATTGTCAAGCGATAATTTGGAGAATGAAAAGCAAGGGGTCACCCATTATGCATCTCTTGCACATAGGCCTTCTCTTGGATTGTTACTCGCACTGTGCACTGTGTCCTTTTCTCCTCCCCAGTTCATCCGCTGCACCTCGCGCAACTGCACAATTGTATCTTGTGCTTCTCAAAGCCATCTCTGCAGCCAAATTTTCCTTCTTGTGTGACTCTACAATGATGATACCGCCTGGTCTTTTGCCGCCAGCTGCCACCGTAACTCTCTATTTTCTTGGTAGATTTCAGTTATGGAAATTTGGTCCTACTCTAACTACTAAATGGGACTCTTAAAAGAAGAACCTGGTGCTTTCTCCCTTCCCTTTCACCTCTCGCTTCCTCTATTTATGGTCGCAACGAGTTCCATCTAGACAGTATGCTTCGTAAAATCCTGAATAGTTGGATGCACACTCAGCTCAGCTAGGAGGCGGTCTCCTTCCCGTTTTCCCTTATCTTTCCTAGGACTTACCCTTTTCTGTGGTATCTTCTCCTGTGAGGGCGTGGCCCCCGAAATATGTCTTTCAGACATACTTCTCTCCATCCCCATCTCCGCTTTAGACATTGACATCGTTCCCAAGTGAAGGCCAATACCTTCTGTCAAAGCTTTGGAAACTTTGGGAGCCAATAAGAAACAATCCCAAGTGCGTTGAGGCTTGGACCTAACACTATGACTATCTCGCAAACCCTGTCCCTGATTTAAAGGGGATCCCATGATACAAACAACATAGTCTCTTAAGAATCTATGGGTGGTGAAAAACTACTACATAGAGTTTCACTAGAGTTAAACTGGAAAGACCAGCGTTGTGAATGTAGAAATTTGGTGTATGCGTAGAATTCTCTGTAGAACAAATAGAATTTATAGCGGAGCAGAGAAGCGAGATAGAGCATGCCAAAGAATAACTCACACCTTGCAACGGGATGTCTTGAATAATTAATGCATCACAACTTCTCAATGGATGCAATCTAGAACGCATAAAGCGTCATCGATCGGAGTTACAGGGAATATTCGGTACGATCACCCTAATCTCTTTAAAAGTCCCAACTCTCATTATTAACGAATGATGGTTGACATGCTTCATGATACAAATTCGAGAGGAACAATGTGCATCAACTTGAGGCATTTAACAACCTCCTTATTATGACATTCAACCTTTTGGAACGTATGCACACACGCTTGACTCCATAATCCTTTCCCAGCCCCAAAGGTCGAGCGACCACTATGACGGTTTTGATGCTCATGTCCATCGTACTTGATTTTTCCACTCTATGGCACGCTGATATAACTCATTTAAACTAAATAGGAGCGATGGCTCGGGATAGATCATCACAGGTCATTCAAAGAGCGACTGGGATCACGTAAGTATTAAAGGATTGAGAATAGAAAGCTACATAGGTACACAATAGTTTATTCTGTTTGTTTATGTTTTATCATTAGGTTGCTTAATCGCTAAACTACCTCTACCTTGATTACAGGAAAAATTCTCCCGACTACCGAATAGAGATCGCCTCGTGGCCTTGTCGAAGAACTCGAAAGAAACACCAAAGATGGATCACCAGAGTAATGAAGTATCTTGGGCTCCCCAAGTTCGACACCCTCGACAAGTTTGTCGACCTGAGCGACATAGTCAAGCTGCATGTAGAACAAGACTCATTATGGATCGAAGAACTCGCAAAGATGGCCAATGCGAAGCCAGGGCAAGTGAAAAAATTCAAATAACACCTAATCAGAGCTTGAACCATGCTACAATAGTTGAACTTCAGTCCAGTAAAGTACCAGGCACATGCAGAAAACATCAGGGGAACATATGTGGCTCCGATGGAACAACACAGATTTCCATGGGCCCAAACTTGTGAAGAACTATTTATCAGTTGGTCTGAATACGAAAGAAGTCACCCTTTTCAAGAGACATCTCGGGTGGACTGCTAGATGATAGTGCCACATGGCACTTTTTGTTTGGCCCAAACTGTATTTAGCCGTTAATTACAATTAAACTTTATATTATAAATAAAGACATCGACCAATGAACCAAAGGTTGATGGTTGTTGTAAGAACTCTTTCTTTTTGGTTGTTAAGAATTATTTTTAGACTGATATGAATTGAGAAGTCCTTCTGGACCAAAGACAAACTATTTTCATCAAATGCATGGATTGGAATTGGAGAAGAACTACTTCCTATATTGTTTCATGAATGATGCGGTAATGAGTAAGAGCAATTAATTATGTTGTCAAGTTATTTGGTGCAATGCCTTGATGTTATTTTCTTTCATGATGGAGATAAAGCATTGTGTTATTATGTGATGTATGGTTATGACAGATGAATTATTTGTCTTTCCATTATCTTGTTACATATGTGATTTCTTTATGATAGTTAGTTTCTCAGACAAAAATTGGATGCTCACGTGGTTAATGTATTAGTACTAGGCCTGTGGTATAGAGTAGTTGTCTGCATGTTGAGCAACAGGTTATCCCAAGATTAACCTCTTCTCCAGGAGTTGAAAATTAATCCTGTTAATCATAAATTTGGTTTATGCTAGCTTGCATCCCTCATATCAACCCCACCCAAGAGAAAATACATAAGAAAATATTCCTGACTGAAGGAAGAGGCTTCACAAATAAACACAAAGCCCATCGATAAATTGGTTGGATCACAAGATCTGAAAAACCATTCCATTTTAAACACTGCTAAGTCTAATTGGGCCTCGGTGGCAGGTTTGGTTCCTACTGCTAATTCAAGGGATTTAGGACTCATCAACATAATTCACGCTAGAAGGAGGGCCTGAGAATGAATGGTTGAATATATATTTTATCTATTACTTCAAACAAACTATAGATTCGTAACAACCCACATGCATGGCTAGTCCGTCACAAGACAACCCACACATGTTGAGTATTCCCGAAATGGATAACTCACCCTAGCACAAGGAAGAAAATTTTCATGCTAAAATACCTTACACCCTTCCTCATGAGGAAGTGAATCAATTTAGGAGAATCACTAGAGCCTATGCTCGACAGATCGGTGCATTGTCCTTAGCTCCCATACTTCCTCAAAGAAAAAAACAAAGTAGATCAGTGCTCAACACTCTTGACGAAGTTTTCGTACACTCCGTAGAAGACTTAATAGATTTCAAAATTACTGAAATCCAAGAACCTCTTGATATGATACCCGAAATGCCAGCCGTCGACGTCTCCGAGCAAAACAATTTTTCAGAAGAAGAAGAGTTCGACTCAGATTCTGAAGATATGGAAGATAATAATGACCATGAGAAAGAAAGAGAAATCCCACTTCAGAACAACCAACCTTAGTTGGCTGGAGACGTGGTAGTCGTCCCTGGATGAGTACATAATCTTCCTCGGGACCCAGAGAAGCTTCTCCCCAAGTACAATCCCTAAACTTCAGGTTTACCTGAAGATCATATCAAGAATTTCATACTTGCGATCAAACTTATGAACATTCAACATGAAGACGTAGTCTACAGACTTTTTCCCTACACGTTTAAAAATTTAGCTTCCATGTGGTATTTTAACTTGCCAGTAGGATCTATAACCAGTTGGACTAAGGTCCAGAAATATTTTCTAGATAAATTTGCAGAAGAAACTACTAGGGGAGATATGATGGCTTAGTTGTTCGCAACCACCATGAGCCCGAAAGAAAGGGTCAAATATTTCAATCAGAGATTCACAACCATCTTAAAAAAATTCCAGCCCACGGTGAAACCAACTCAAGAGTTACAGATCGAGCTTTACGCCAACGCGCTCCCAACCTCTATTTCTATGTTTGTAAAAAGATCCACTAAGCAAACCATGGTGGAAAATATTGAGGAGGACAAGAAAATAGAATTCCAGATGAAAGGATGTAAAGAGGGCCGGGTCTCTCTAGTAAATAAAGAAACCCAGCCCCCTCCTAGGAGAGGACTCCTTTTGACTAGACCACTGGGGAAATCGACCAAACAAACTCTCGATAAGGGTAATGGAGATATAGAATATCTGCAATTCATGGTTAAGAAATTATCAAACAATATCATAGACAAAAAGAGAGGTGCAAGAGAGGGAAACCAAGGCCAAAGTCCCTATAAGCATTTCTTTAAAAGAAACCAATCTTTCAAAGAAATTAAACCTCCCCCAGCCAACTTAAATATTGATCTAGGAAATGTCACTTATGATTCTTTCTATACTTATCACCAGGAAAACCACTATGAAAGAGACTGCCCTCAATGGGTACACACCATGAATTTGATGGCCAATCAATTCCTAGATGAGGTCTCCCTATCCGAACAGCCAAGTAGTTCGATTATGAATATTTTTTATCAGGAAGAGACTGATCCACCACGAGACACATCCATCCTGATATGGGATCCTGACCTGATCATACCTTCCGACGATCTGTTTGAGTCTCGAGAACAACCCATGGAAGTTTCAGCGATACAGACTCGCAGCAAGGGGCCACTCGACTTGAAAGATACCGACGTTGCCCAGGCCTCGAAGAGTAACACAACTCTCGATCACCCGAAAATGCCTTTCGCCTCCGGTAAAAATCCTATAAGAATTCATACCAGGGAATTCCCCAAACTAGATTACAACGTAGTCAAATATTTGAAGAAGCTTAAAGCTAATATATCCGTTATGGACATATGTAGGATTCCTAAGTAGAAGTACTTTTTTTTGCAAGCTTTGGGCTCGATAGAAGATCTGATGGCAGACAATGTTTAGAAGAGAAATCTATCCCCAACAGATCTGGTAAGCAAGCCAACCATAAATACCTACTTGGGAGATAGGAAGGAAAAGCCTTTTGTCCCACCTTTCCTTTTAACGTTTGAAGTCTTCAATTGAAATCTTCACAATTGTTTGGTGGATTCCAGGGTGTATTCTAATGTGATTCCCTTGGCCATTTGTAATAAATTAGGTGTCTTCCCTCTCAAAAGTGATAAGCATGTCATACAACTAGATAGGACCCAAGTCAAGGTCATAGGAGAACTCAAATATGTGATGATCAGGATAGAGACACATCCTAATTTCATGCAAGTGATTGACATCATTGTGGTTGATATCCCAGAGGCATATGGGCTACTACTGAGCCGAGATTGGTATGAAAAGATAAATGGGTATTTCAACACAGACTGGGCACACCTTTGGCTACCACTAAAGGGATACAAGAACATGATCAAAATCGATAGGGAGAGATATCTGAAGCATATGATCACTAATTTAGAAGCCCTTAACGAACCCTCGTCCACATATTTCCCCATACTGGGCAATTATTCCTGCAACTCCTACTTTGGAAACTTCACTCCCCTCTTATCCGATATTATCCTTACCCAAAACTCCGAAATGATTTTTCAGGATGAATCATTGATGCTGACAGGAGACTCTCCTGTCAAAACCCCGCGCTATTACTTGTGAAAGAAAAGGTCTAAGAACAAAACATGAATGAGGGAAGCGAATGGAGCGATTCTCGTTCACAAACTTGGACCCTCTATTTTGATGGATCTAAATCACAAGAAGGGTCAGGAGAAGGGTTCATCCTCATCAATCATAAAGGTAAACATCATTTCTTATCCTGTACACTAGAATTCGAATGTACCAACAACACTGACGAGTATGAAGCTCTAGTACAAGGGCTAAAGAAAGCCATAGATCTAAATGTCAAAGAATTGAAAGTTTTCGGAGATTCTGAAATTATTGTTAGACAAGTGAGAAATACTATACATTGCAATTCACCTCATCTTAAGAACTACCAGCAGGAGGTGCATAGGTTAATAGAGCGCTTTGAAGCTTTCAATATCACTACGATTCCCAGGGAAAAGAATATTCTTGCTGACTCCTTAGCCACAACCGCTTCCAAACTATCTCCTTTAGAATATTATGAAGCCTCCTGATTCACTGCAGAGATGCTCTACAAACCATCAATACGTAATAACATTTCTAATTGGAAAGTCTTTGAAGGAGACAAATAGATTATTCACAAGATTATTTCTAATTGAAGTCTTGGAAAGTCGAGAGTGAACTTCCTCACAAAATTGATTTTCCCGAAAAAGTATTGCATAGATTTCTTGTTAGGGGGTAATGGGAGTTGAGCTATAGCCTTAATCCTTTCTGGGTCTATGAAAATCCCTTCTTGAGATATAATATGACCTAACAACTTGCGAATAATATTTTTCTGAAATCATCAAACCTTTACAAAATATTATTCGCAAGGATGTTGAATTTAAGTGGGATGATGAGAGAAAAAATGCTTTCAACGATATTAAAGCTGCCATATATCAGGCCTCGGTATTGTGAAGTCTTGATTTCAATAGAGACTTTTCCATTTACACTTTTGACTCCGACCGATCATTAGCTGTAGTTTTGACTCAGAAGGATGATGGCAACAATGAAGCCCCTGTGTCATTTATGAGTACTAATCTTCAAGGAGTTGAGCTCAATTATTCTGTTGTAGACAAACAGGCCTACGCGGTTTATAAGGTAGTAAAAAAATTTAGGTCTTACATCCTCAAGAATCACACTAAAGTAATTGTTCCACACCCTACAGTTCGATCCTTGTTTACCCAACAAGAAATGGGGGAAAGAAGAGGGAACTGGATGGCAGTAGTCCAAGAATTTGATCTAGACATAAATCCTGCCAAACTAGTAAAAGGACAAGGTTTATGCAAGCTTGCAGTCGAAGCCTGGGATCAAGTAACAAAATATTATGGATGGGAGAATGAAATATAACTATGGTGCGGTGAAGCAACATACGTCTCCCTAGGGAAATATTCCTGGTACAAGGATTTTACCTATCTTCTACATCATGGGACTTGTCTTGAGAACCTCAACCCTAGGGAAAGGAGAGCCATGAGATTAAAATATGCACAGTATCACCTTATAAATAGGTGCTCTTCTGGATCAATTATGATGGGGTACTATTAAGATGTCTCGAATGAGAAGACGTAGACAAAGCGTTAAAAGAACTCCATGATGGCCCCGCTAGAGGACATTTTGCAGGGAACACCACCACTCAAAAGATTTTGAGATTCAGCTATTACTGGCCCACGCTGTTCAAAGATGCTCACACTTACGCTAGAAATTGTAAGACTTGTCAAATAAGCATTGGAAAGGAGAAAAGGGCAGCATATCCACTCCAACCTGTGGCTATGTCTAGGCCTTTTGAGCAATGGGGGTTGGATATCATAAGAGAAATTACACCAAAATCCTCAAAAATGCACAAGTACATTCTTACTGCCATCGACTATTTCACAAATGGGCAGAGGCCATCCCATTGACTCATGTAAACAAGAATATAGTAATCCAGTTCATAGAACTACAATTGATCACAAGGTTTGGTGTCCTCTCTATTCTGGTCTTTGATAATGAAACTTAATTTTATTCTACCCTATTGACGAAGTTCACTCTGGAAAAAAGAATCATAACCAAGAACTCTACGAATTATTACCCTCAGGGAAATGGTGTGGTGGAATCAACTAATAAAAACCTGGTAAGGATATTAAAAAAGACGATTATAGATAACCAAATAAACTGGCATAATCTACTTCATAATTCTCTATGGGTCAATAGGGTCACACCCAAAGAAGCTATAGGAAATTCCCCTTACTTTTTGGTCTACAGGAAAGAAGCCATCCTCTCAAATGGGCTCTATCTTCCATCTCTCTAATTGGCCCAAGATTCCAATGAAGGACCCTCATCGACCATGCAACAAAGAATCAACACTATGCTCATGCTGGAAGAAGAAAGAGAAAAGGATAAATCAAAATTAGTAGCTCATCAACAAATAGTGAAGAGATGGTTTGATAGGCATAAGGCTAAGGAAAAGAACTTTGAAATAGGATACTTAGTCCTCAAGTGGGACAGGGCAAATGAACCAAAAGGGAAGCATTCCAAGTTTCAGAGCCTATGGCTTGGACCTTTCTAGGTGGCTGAGAAGATCGGGGCAGGCACCTATCGGTTGCAGAATCTAAAAGGGGAACCTGATGCCCTCCCAGTAAATGGCCAAGCCCCGAAACAATACTTCCAATAAGAAAATAAATAAAAGATAAAAATAAATAAATAAATAAAAAATAATATATGTATATATAAATAAATATGTGTGCTTTATGTTCTTTGTTTGTTTCTTTTTGTTCTGGATTTCTGTTATTTTGAAGGTATGTCTGGAAAAACGATGGTTAGCCTTAAAAAATCAAGCAAGGTGGCAAACTCTGTTTCTAACTCATCGCTCACTTGCAAACACCGGAAGCATCGAAAAACTTGCGGTCACTTAGGGGAACCCTCTATCTAACCCGAGCAAATGAATAGCTTTGAACAAATGTCAGAAATGTCTACTTTGTGGTTCAGTAATACCTCAAGGGAAATGAAGGAGGAACAAAGATTATGCATTCACCCAGTGAATCTCCATTTGTTGAGAACTCAACAAACGCACTCAACACACCCTAAAAAGGTTTATGACCATTTCCTTCTTGGGTACCACTCGATCCTTTGCACTGTCTGTTTTCACTTCAGTATGAAACTGATGCCTTCGCTTATCTTTTTGTGTCATGTTTGAATTGTTTAAATTTTTCTTGAACATACAACAAAGAATCATCTTAACTCTAAAATGGACTTAACAACTACTTAAGGAATCAACAATCTAAAGTTTTTCCTGACTCGCTTAGGAAGATTCGACATCGGTAAGAGTTAAAGGTCATGAAAAAATGCTTGATAAGTTCAAATAGTCGAGCGTTGATTTTCATCGGATTCGGTGGACGAAAGTATTTATATTCTGCGAATGAAATTTGGCAAGAATATCGCCAAAGGTCGATCTATTTTGGCTTTAGCAGGAAAATGAAAAGTGAGGGTCGAATGGTATCGCCGATCGTCGACCCTCGATACAATTTTGGTGTTGGAGAGTTACAACGTGATAATCCACAAAGAAGTTATACATTAATTTTATTTTTTTTCCCAACACCATCCAAGCACCGACAACCATGGTACCTAGTCCTTGTTGTGCCTTCGATGCAGGTGAAGTCCCCAAGTCTAATCCTTACCCACCATTCGGAGGCTTAATTTTATGTTTAAATATTTTAATGACCACGGGTTAATAACGCCATGTTAACATCAATCAATATCATAAGCTTTAAAGGGGAAACATATCGATAAATTTACAACGAAACAATAACAATTACAAAATCCCATAATTTGTGTGAAAGATTAGATAAGAGAACATGGTTAATATGCATCCAAAAGGGAATGTGATACATTCAAAACACTTTCAAAATTTCATATTAAAAGCTCCCGTCGAGCCTTGATTACATACAAGTAAGCAACACCGACACCACGACCAACCGACCCGGCTACAGTGAAAACACAAACATATTTACAACAAAAGAGCACAAGGAAAATTGTCAGGCGGTACTTCGGAGAATGCAAAGCAATGGGTCACCCATTATGCATCTCCTGTGCATAGGCCTTCTCCAGGATTGTTACTAGCACCATGCACTGTGTCCTTTTCTCCTCCCCAAGTCATTCACTGCACCTCGTGCAATTGCACAATTGTATATTGTTCTTCTTAAGCTATCTCTACAACCAAACTATGCTTCCTGTGCGACTCTACGATGATGATACCTCCTGGTCTTTTGCCTCTAGATAACACCGTAAATCTCTATTTTCTTGGTAGATTTTGGCTATGGCAATTTGGTCCCGCTCTAACTACTGAATGGGAATCTTAAAAGAAGAACCTGGTTCTTTCGCCCTTCCATTTTGCCTCTTGCCTCCTCTATTTATGGTCCTGACGGGTTCCATCCAATCAATATGCTTCATAAAATCCTCAATAGTTGGATGCACACTCAGCTCAGCTGGGAGGCTGTATCCTTCCCTTTTTCCCTTATCTTTCCTAGGCCTTCCCCTTTTCTATGGTATCTGATCCTGTGAGGGTGCAGCCCCCGGCATATGTCTTTCAAACATACTTCTCTCCATCCCCATCTTCGCTTGAGAAGTTGACATTGTTCCCAAGTGAAGGGAACAATAAGAAACAATCCCAAGCACGTTGAAGCTAGGACCTGGCACTATGGCTAGCTCACAAACCCCATCCTTGGTTTAAAGGGTATCCCATGATACAAACAACGTAGTCACTTAAGCATCTGCGGGTGGCGAAAAACTACTACACAGAGTTTTGCTAAAGTTAAACTAGCAAGACTAGCGTTGCAAATGTAGAAACTCGACGTATGCGTAGAAATATTTGTAGAGCTCATAGAATTTATAGCGGAGAAGGGAAGCGAGATAGAGCATGCCAAAGAACAAATCACACCTCATGATAGGATGTCTTGAATATTTAACGCATCATAGCTACTCGACAGATGCAATCCAGAACACATAAAGCATCGTCGATCGGAGTTACAGGGAATATTTGGTATGATCACCCTAATCTCTTTAAAAGTCCCAGCTCTCATTATTAACGAATGATGGTTGACACGCTTCATGATACAGATTCGGGAGGAACAACGTGCATCATCCTGAGCCATTTAACGACCTCCTTATTACGACATCCAACCTTTTAGGAATGTACGTGCACACGCTTGACTCCGACATCCTTTCCCAGCCCCAAAGGTCGAGCGACCACTATGACGGTTCCGACGCTCATGTCCATTGTACTTTATTTTTCCACTCTATGGCACATTGATATAACTCATTTAAACTAAAGAGGAGTGGTGACTCGGGATAGGTCATCACAGGTCATTCAAAGAGCGATTGGGATCACGTAATTCTTAGAGGATTGAGACTAGCAAGCTACACAGGTATGCATTGGTCTATTCAGTTTTTTTTATGTTTTATCATTAGGTTTCTTAATTGCTAAAATACCTCTACCTTGATTACAGGAAAAATTCTCCCGACTATCAAATAGAGCTCACCCTGTGGCCTTGTCGAAGAACTCGAAAGAAACACCAAAGCTGGATCACTGGAGCAATGAAGGATTCTGGGCTCCCCAAGTTTGTCACCCCCAATAAGTTTGTTGACTTGAGCGACATAGTCAAGATGCACGTAGAAAAATACTTGCTATGGACCGATGAACTCACAAAGATGGCCGATGTGAAGCCAGGGCAAGCACAACAATTCGCAAAACACCCGATCAGAGCCTGAACCATGCTACAGTAGTTGAACTTTAGTCCAGTAAAGTACCGAGCGCATGCAAAAAACACCAGGGGAACATATGTGGCTCTGATGGAACAACAAAGATTTCCATGTGCCCAAACTTGTGAAGAACTATTTATCAGTTGGTATGAATATGAAAGAAGTCACCCTTTTTAAGAGACATCTCCAGTGGATTGTTAAAGAAACTGTTAGATGACAGTGCCACGTGGCGATTTTTGTTTGGCTCAAACTGTATTTAGCCATTAATTACAGTTAAACTTTATATTATAAATAAAGACATCGACCAATGAACCAAAGGTCAATGTTTGTTGTAAGAACTCTTTATTTTTGGTTGTTAAGAATTATTTTGAGACTGCTATGAATTGAGAAGTCCTTCTGGACCAAAGACAAACTGTTTTCATCAGATGCATGTGATTGTACATGGAGAAGAACTACTTCCTATCCTGTTTCATGAATGATGTAGTAATGAGTAAGAGAAATTAATTATGTTTTCAAGTTATCTGGTGCAATGCCTTGATGGTCTTTGCTTTCATGATGGAGATAAATCATTGTGTTATTATGTGTTGTATGGTTATTGTAGATGAATTATTTTTATTGCCATTATATTTTTACATATGTGATTTCTTTATGATAATTAGCTTCTCAGACAACAATTGGATTCTCACATGGTTAATGTATTAGTACTAGGCCTGTGGTATAGAGTAATTGTCTGCATGTTGAGCAGCAGGTTATCCCAAGCTTAACCTCTTCCCCAATAGTTGAAACTTAATCCTGTTAATCATCAAGTTGGTTTATGTTGTCTTGCATCCATCATATCTTCTCCACCCAAGAGATAATATAGAATAAAATAGTCCTGACTGAAGGAAGATCCTTCACAAAGAAACACAAAGCCCATCGATAAATTGGTCGGATCGCAAGATCTGGAGAACCATCCCATTTTAAACGTTGTAGAGTCTAATTGGGCCTTGGTGGCAGGTTTGGTTCCTACTGTTGAGTCAAGGGATTTAGGACCCATCAACACTATCCTAGGAGGTTTCTCCTCCCTACTTGATCCTAAGGGTTGACTCCCTCTGAACTTTGTCTCACTCTGAGTTGGTACTTGGTGGGGTCGTTTGTCTCACCATGGCTGGAGCCAAAAGCTCCTACTCATAACTGAAATATTTGGAATCAATGATGTGACTCCATATAACTCAAGAATATTTGAGGTAGTTTTATCTCCCTGAAAGTATCATGGGGAGCTACATGCCATACTGCATCATGCAAGGTATCAGGAAATTATGATGGCCTCTTCTTGGTCACTACAACATCTCTAGGTAGATCCACTGACCCGACTGGCTCTTCTTACTCTTCCTAATGATTTGAAGAGTGAACAACTGGACTAGAGAGATTTATATGGTCATCATCGGAGCCTTCTTCTCTTCACAATCAATCTCCATGTGAAATACTTTTTATGAAAAAAAGGTATACTTCTTTCTAGAAGGTTCTAAATTCATCCTCTTCACCTTCGGTACATGGATGAATAAGGTTATGTACACAACTCTATGTCTGGATATTCTACTCCATGTCTCAAACTAGAGACCATCTAATTTGTTTCCTCCTGCAACTGTCACTATAGCTCCCTTTCAGAGCTACCACTTGTGACCTACCCAGAACAAAAGCAATAACAAGGGAAAATAACAGACAAGAACAATATTCTTATGAATAGGAAATATAAACAAGAAAAACAAAAAATAGGAACATGAATAATTGTCACTATAGCTCTTTATCATATCTATCACATGTGGGTTTCCTGGAACAAGAACAAGAATAAAAACAACACTTCTCTAGCATTGCTACCAATCATTGCTTTGTGGTAACCTTCCCGAAACAAAACAAGAACATCTCCACGGTAACCTCCATGGAATTTAAAAGGTAACCTTCTTGGGACAAAGACAAAAACCAAGAACATCTCCTAAAGGAGATCAATTCTATCTTGCAAACGAGTGCATCATTAGTACTAAACAATGATAATTTACATAATGATGACTGTACTAACAATTCAAGTGTTACTAAACATTTGATAGAAAAAATTACTCAACAATAATAGAACTGAGGGGCTTCCATAGTGCAACATATTATATATCATTTTCAAGATTATTTGCGTAGTGTAAGTCATTAATCTATTACCCATATCCATGAGTATTAGTCGCAACTGACCAATAATTCTCATGATTTGAATAGTCCACTTAGCACTCATTGCATCGGGTGATGCTCACAGAGGTGAACAAATGGGATTGAAACCAGTGAAATGAATCGCATAGAATCAATCATTACTTCCAGGGCTTGCACCCGGTAACCAAGACTTCCCAAGTGGTCACCCATCCCAAGACGCCTCTGGCTCAAGCGCACTTAACTGTGGTTTTTTCCCCACAATCAAGCCCACTTACCTTGCTACCCCATTTGAAAAACCTTAGCAAGTATTGTGCCTTATGAACTATCCAGTTAGAGCTCCCTTCACTCTTATTATTTAAGCATAGAGGGGTTTCCACAGTGCAACATATTAGATATCATTTTTGGGATTAACTGCGTAGTGTAAGTCATTAATCTATGACCCATATCCATGATTATTAGTTGCAACTGACCAATAATTCTCATGATTTGAATAGTCCACTTGGCACTCATTGCATCAGGTGATGCTCACAGGGGTGAAAAAATGGGATTGAAACCAACGAAATGAATAACATAGCATCAATCATCACTTTCGGGGCATGCACCTGGTAACTAGGACTTCCCAGGTGGTCACCCATCCCAAGATGCCAATGGCTCAAGCACGCTTAATTGTGGATTTTTCCCCACAATCAAGCCCACTTACCTTGCTACCCCATTTGAAAAACCTTAGCAAGTATTGTGCCTTATGAACTATCCAGTTAGAGCTCCCTTCACTCTTATTATTTAAGCATAGAGGGGCTTCCATAGTGCAACATATTAGATATCATTTTCGGGATTTACTGCGTAGTGTAAGTCATTAATCTATGAACCATGTCCATGAGTATTAGTCACAACTGACCAATAATTCTCATGATTTGAATAGTATACCTAACACTCATTGCATCGGGTGATGCTCACAGGGGTGAAAAAATGGGATTGAAACCAACGAAATGAATCGCATAGCATCAATCATCACTTCCAGGGCCTACAACTGGTAACCAGGACTTCCCAAGTGGTCACCCATTCCAAGACGCCTCTGGCTCAAGCGCACTTAAATAATAAGAGTGAAGGGATCTTTAACTGGATAGTTCATAAGGCACAATACTTGCTAAGGGTTTGTGAATGAGGTAGCAATCTAAGTGGGCTTGATTGTGGGGAAAAATACATAGTTAAGCGTGCTTGAGCCAAAGGCGTCTTGGGATGGGTGACCACCTGGGAAGTCCTGGTTACCAGGTGCAAGCCCTGGAAGTGATGTTTGATGCTATGTGATTCATTTCACTGGTTTCAATCCCATTTCTTCACCCTTGTGAGCATCACCCGATGCAATGAGTATTAAGTGGACTATTCAAATCATGAGAATTATTGGTCAGTTGTGACTAATACTCATGGATATGGATCATATATTAATGACTTACACTACACAATATTTATTTAAGATGCAACAATATAAAAACATCAAACCTGATATGCAAACCTGGAGACTTAATTGCTAGGGAGGGTGTGCTATTCCTTCGAATGCACTAGATCCAATGATCCCTTTGGGCCATTTCTTGGAAAAGGTCCCTTGTACATCCCCTGCAAACACCCTCATACTCTACTAAATGATATAACTTGGAAACATATATACGTGTATACCTATGAAATTTGTAACACCATCCAAATTCTCTTCTAATTTGAAACTGGACACCATCAATACATGAGGAAATCACAAAATCAAGATAGCAAAAAGTTCAATGTCTAAGAAAATGTCAATAAACGCTAAAATTTAAACTTTGATGGAAATTCAAACTGAGAAGTGCAATAGGTGCATTAGGGAAAGATGAGTTGCTCTATCCAAAAGGTTTTCCTCAACTCAACACAATAAATGCTCAGTGAGATTCATAAATAAAATTGTTGCAACTGTTGTAGTGGGTTTTATGTGAAATTTCAACTTTCACCAAGATGCAATATGAGACCACTAGGGGGTGCGTTAGGATAGGGTGATTTTATCTATGGAAA
Source organism: Picea sitchensis (assembly GCA_010110895.2). NCBI lineage: Eukaryota > Viridiplantae > Streptophyta > Pinopsida > Pinales > Pinaceae > Picea > Picea sitchensis. Next base: position 126,526 of record SNQJ01S0007987.1, on the reverse strand, counting down.
AAATAAACTTAGCATCCTCCAATAAGTTTTTCAATGAGTTTGACAAGTTCAGGTTTGTGCAACAACAAATAGAAACTATGCAGTGGCAATATTTCAACTGGCTCTGATACCATGTTGATTTTTTATGATTATGAGATCTGATAGTTATTTCCTTATGTTAATAACAAGATTCAATTTCATACAACAATTATCATAGAAAAACTATACATTGAAAATATCAACTATAAGAATGCAGTGGAAATAACAAGATCTAGAAATATTAACCATGCACATTAGACACAAGAACACAAGAGTTTATCCTAGGAAACCCAACCTTGGGAGAAAACTCAACAACCTTTCTATAGAATAACTTATTCCAATATATTACCAGTACATCACCATCAATATCCAAAATACCATACAGAGAAGATACTCCCCAAGGCTAGCATTACCAAGACCTAGCGCGTCAATAAGATGACCAAGAGAAACCAATAATATCCTTTCCAAGTGTTGCACACTCATCAAGGTGCCATAAGCCCAGAAATAGAGAAATTACCAAAACTATAGCTGGAACTGCCTTGTGAACACTGCAGAAGGAGTTGTCAAACTTTCCAAGTGAAATGATCTAGCCCTGTATTTATACTAATATGGGTGCATGTCTGGGGACAACTTCTTATTTTGGGTCTTCAAATTACTTTATTATTTTATTTCTTTTACTGGTGGGGCCAGCTTCTCTTTCCGGGTCTTCAATTGTTTTTTGGGGCTTTTGTAATGGTGTAGGTGGGTCTTCTTGTACTTTCTTGTAGAGAATGACTTTCCCGAATTTGCAAATATTCAACAGTATCATTGCCAGTACTTCAAGGCTTCACCCCACAGTTAGTTGGTTGGAATTTTAAATCAATCAATAATACATTTACAATGTTCTTATGCCATTACATGGCAACCATGATTCATGATTAATTACACATAATTGTAGGTTTTGAAAGGGGGGTGTTACAATCCCTTCCCCCTTCAAAGGAACACCGTCCTCAATGTTCTTTAATTCTCGACAACACCTGCCATGCCTTCCTTTTTCAGTTGTCCCAACAATATTCTTCTTCTTCTTGTTTTTTTCTTTATCAGATTATTGGCATTTATCACATGCCCATAACAATATCAAAAGCATATTAATTTACAATTTCAGGCATAAACATTTCATTGTTGGCCAAAAATCAAAGGAGAATCATTCATATCAACACAATACTTATCAATTCAATTTCATGGATCTGCATCTGTATGATTATCTTGTTAACTTGGCCCGATGCTTTCCTTGACATACCCATTGTGTGCATGATCCCAATCAACATATATAAAATTTTAAATACTCCATCGAGTCTTTCAAATGATCTATTGAAGTATCCCCTTCCTTGTGATCACTCGCCTTTCAAGCTCATTCTCAGGCTTCGCCTTCTCTGTTATATAGTCCCTCAGAGGATCCATCTTTCCTTCCTAGGATTTCTTAGACAAGAAGAGTTTTGGAGGCTTCGTTGAGTCTTACAACTGAAGTGTCCCTCAAGATTTCTCTGCCAAGGTGTTCCTCTAGCTTGATCTACCAAAAGCATCCCTTTGACCAATGTTACAACAACACAACATTATCATGGTGATCATGACTTATCACAAAGTTCTCTTGTCACAACAGTGGCCCCTCTTTCATGGTTTATTATCTGACAACCACCATCCGTCCTCCTTGGATAGATATTTTCATATCACCTGTGTTCATATGCATACAAGAATTCATGAGATATTTTCATTAATTAATTCATAATTCTTTCCAAATTTGTTACCCACAGATTTTAAATTTCACAATTTCATGTTATTTTTAGATCTATTCCATATTGGAACCAAAGTCCACAAGCATGAGATTTCCTTCTCATAGGTGTTCGACTATTTACAACCAATCAGAATTGTTCTTCCTTATGGGCTTACACTACTGTCATTTCCAAGCCCCTCTTTCCTACAATAAAATCTTTACATAGAAAAACAAATTGTTAGTTTCTCACACATATATACATTCTCATTGCACATTTGCAATGGCATCACAAAAGATTCTTAATTTGTACATTCTAACAATTGCATCACATTTATAAAAAAAATATGAAGAGAAACAACATCCCTCACATATGCATTATTTCAACATACCAAAAATTCCCAAATGCAATTCAATCATTAAATGAATTTAATCATTGTGTAAATACCAATGGTCACATTCACACACAATGTACCCTTGCATTGATTTCAGATTACCATAATTTACATTAGGATCTTTTCCCTAGTTGTTATATCAAAATTTGCGTCAACCCATGCAACTTTCTTGGATGAATTTTCCATTTCCCTATGCAAGCTTGAAGTTCCCTTTTGTACCTTCCAGAGCTAAAAAATCATATTTTTTCACATATGTGCGCTCTACCAGTTAAACAACATTTGTATACACAGGTTGCTCCACTACATCCTGCGTACATCGCACTTGGTGCTCAAAATTAAAAATTATGTTGGGTTTCCATGTCACGTCACAAGATCCATGATCCTTGATCTTCCATATACTAGAAACACTCTGACTCATCCAACCTCACACCACCGAGATCATCTATCCACATTTATTTTTACAATAAGATTTTTTTTCTCTTGCCTTGAGCTGATCATGAACTCAATTCATCATGATATGAAATTAAATATTTTCATATGAATGCATTTCAACATTTTTTCTTCACTAATCACCAGGGAGCCAACATTTATGGCCACCCAATTCCTCTCTTTACCATTCTACAACTCTGTGGAGTACTGGAATATAATTCTTCCACATTGGGCAGTTCTATATATCTCCACTCTCTTAGAACATGCCCTCCTTGATGCAATAAATCCATGTGCTGCTTATGAGCACTTTTGTTCCCGACCACTCCTTGATTGGTCAATGTATTCATGACCTATTTGTTCATGAATTTATCTTACAAGGAGCTTGATCATCCTTTATTGCTATAGGTTCATACCTCTGCCATTTAGGTCTCTCTTTCCTGAATTATACCCTTGTTTGGGTATCAATGTCATACAACAACCATTCAAATTTTATTTTCATTTTATTAAAATAATAAATTTATTTCAGTAGGGATTCTTAACCAATCCCTTTCAAGCCTCATGCTAACTATACATGAAATATTTATACTTGTTGTGGCTGGAAACACTCTTTCTGATATTACTTCATCGGTGGTGCTTCCTCGGGATTTCCAAAATTTATTTCATAAGTATTTTCTATCAACATCTTTTTGGTATTTCTCCTTTTCTTGATAATTTCCATCATTGATATCTATCCTTTCCCAATAGATCCAATCATTTTCCTACACATATATGTATCATCACATTCACAGTTTACATCAGTTGTCATGTAAAATAAATTGTATGTACTATATTATTTTAATTTAACAAAACATTTTTTAGATTATTCTAGAACATCTATGTGCATCCCATCTCATTACCTTCAACGTTTTCATGAGTGTAAACAAAATCAAATTTTTAGGTGTTTACACAGTCACACATTCCTCAACATTTCTCATGCCAAAAATATTCACATACAACAACATATTGGTCTTTCATCCCAGAGAAACATAATAATAGTTAGGAAATGAGTTAATGAACTCTTCCCTTTTCCAACTCCTTCTACACATCCTGGAACTTTCACTCCAATTGATTTATTTCCAAGGTCTCACTGCCTTTACATATCATGGCTTAACAAATAATATTTTAACACATTGATTTATATCTTTCAATTTCTAGTTGTACTTAAGTTGTCCTTTAAAAGCATATAACTATGTCTTATTATTTAGAGTTTGATAATGAGAAAAGTGTTAATTATTTTCCCTTTCTATTCATTTACAATTTATACCTCCTATGATCTTCCTGCTCTATTCCTTGAGCACTTTTGGTTAGATTCACCTTGACCTTCTTGGACACATCTGTTGGAAATACTGAGAGGGGGGGGTGAATCAATATTACCTTTTTAAACAATTAGTAATTACATTGTTATTTTAATTATCACAATAGATCATGAATGGACTTGTATTTAAAACATCAATTATATAAATCAAGAATTAAAAAGTTTATAAAGAATAATATGTGATTGTGAAGGACACCAATCCTCTTTAGAGCACCAACTCTTGGAGACACAAATCCCCTTCTTTAGGGCACCAACTCTAGGAAGCATCAACTCCCTTTTTTTATGGAACCAACCCTAGGAAGAACCAACTCCCTTATTTTTAGGGTACAAACCCTAGGAAGCACCAACTCCCTTATTTTTAGGGCACCAACCCTAGGAAGCACCAACTCCCTTGTTTTCACACTTTACTTAGTAAATGATATGAATCCTTCCTTGCTCCTCCCTTCCACCCTCACTGCATATAAAGTATCTTCAACTTTCCTTCTTGGACTCTGCTTCTGCTTTTGATCTTCTGAAATGGATTGCAGAGACACTTTCTTCTTCACCATTCTTTCTTGCTTATATAGTATTCCAACTATTGTGAGATTTGAAGAATTATGTCCTTTTGTTTGAACTTTGAACCATTTCACCTCTTCATTTAAATTAATAATAATAATGTTTTGTCTTTTAATTTAGAATTAATATCTTCCTCTATTATTATTCATACATTATCGTGAAAGCTTTTCAATTTAGTAAGAGAAATTTTCATAAATCGATCACATGTATGGATCGATTTATTTTAACTCGATCCCATGCTTCTTTATTTCATTCTTATTCTTTTGTTGCATCCCCAGTTCTCCAACATATCATATTTGAGATTTTACCATCTCTCTATATTGTTATGGTGTTCTTCTTGGGTTTCCTACATGAAACAGAGTTAATCCTCAGGTGCTTTATCTTTCCTTTATGTGACCACGGGCTCAAAACCATGATCTTATCCATTCCAAACATTGTTCTGCTAGAGTTTTATCTTTTCCCCCTTATTCTCATACATGAGACTGTATTTAAATTTATGAGGGATTATTTAATTCTAGGACCTTTTGCGCTCCCTTTTAGCTTATTTAACTTATCATGCGACCGGTGCTGGAACCAAGTCCTCCGATACTTCGGCCTTCAGGATTTCCGACCTTTGCAGTCTTACAAGTCCCTCGAAGTAAATTCCACCGAAGTGTGTATACTCTATTCACTAGTAGATCAGACAGTTCTGACTTAATATGTGGTTGAGTGGATGGTCTGTGCAAACTCAAGAAGATGTTTTTTTAATGACCTTCTCATTGTGTGATTTTTGGATCTCAACTGTGGATCTTCCTTCTCGACGGACAGTTAGATCTTACTTCGGGGCTTCAAAACTCCAGGACTCCGGGTTACTAAAAACATGAAGTAGTTCAATTCCTTTGGAGGTTTACCTAATGAATAAGTCATAACACGATGATGATCACTTATACTCCTTACTGATCTGATGGTTGGCATTTAATATCTCCCAACCTCTGGTTCCACCTCAATCTGATGGTCCTGGATTGCCCTGAACTAAGAATGAACGACTCTTGTAACATGATCCTTTACAAAATGATTTCTTCACTCCCAGAACTCTAGCTACTTTGTTATTTCAAATGTGCCATCTCTTCTGAGCTTTGATTAACATTATTTATCTATTATGTTATATTAATATCTAGCCATGTTTGACATCAATGACAACATTATACCATTGTATCCAACATTCTCTCCCTTTGGCATTGATGGAAACATTTTCTTTGAAATATATAATTTTTGTTGCTTCTCAGTTTCCTCCCCCTTTGATAGAAATGACAGAATGGATATTTCTTCACTCCCCTATGGTGATGCCCCCCCTATCCATGTGTCCTTTTTACTTTGATGAAAATTTTGTGGTTTTAACGAGGTATGTGAATTACTTCCAATTTTCGTTGAAGATTTTCAATGGTACTATTGGGAAAAGTTTTTGTGAATATGTCTACAATTTGTTCTTTGGTGTCGACATAAACTACTTTAACCACTCTTTGAGTAACCTGATCTCTTAAGAAATGGTATTTGATTGGGATGTGTTTTGTTTTAAATTGCATTATTGGATTTTTAGAGATACTTATGGAACTAGTGTTATCACAATTAATAATAATGGGATCATCATATCTTATTTGTAAATCTTCCAATGTTTTCTTCATCCAAAGAACTTGTGTGGAGCAGGATGCAACAACAATTTATGTTGCCTCTATTGTGGATAATGATGTGGATGTTTGTTTCTTACTTATCCATGCTACTAGACATTTTCCTAGAAACAATTCTCCTCCACTAGTGTTCTTCTTGTCATCTAAACTACCATCCCAATCTACATCAGTGTATGCATTTAATGTAAAGTCTTTATTTTTTGGATACCATAATCCAAATTCTAAGGTCCCTTTAAGATATTTGAATATTCTTTTTACTTCTTTTAGATGAGTTTCCCTAGGTGTAGATTGAAATCTTCCCACAAGCCCTATAGCCTACATGATGTCAGGTCTAGTTGTTGTTGAATAGAGCAAACTTCTGATAATTGATCTGTAAATAGTTTGATCTAGTTTTGGTGAGTTATCATCTATGATTATTTTACATCCAATGACCATGGGAGTACTTACAGGTTTACTATATTCCATTCATAATTTCTTCAACATTTCCTTGATATATTTGGTTTTGGAAAGAAATATTCCCTTTTTTTATTGAATGACTTGTTGGTGCAAAATTGATCAGACCAGGATCCCTCTCAGGTTACCAACAAAAGGCACCGAGTAGTCTAAAGTGCTAGAATTTTCATCTTCTATGGAGAGAAGAAGTCTCACCTAAATCGCAACCAAGACAAGAAGATAGGGAAGGGCAAGGAGAATACTTAGGCAGGTTTCCAGAATCTCAAGATTCACCATAACCTTGCGCGAGATAGACTAACCAAAGAATAGATATGAACTCATTCATAACAGGAAATAAGGACAATCAAGTTGTGATAGGATTTGTAAATAGATACAGTGCATCGATCTTATCAAACATAAATAAGTAAAGTACAGAGACGATTCATAATCATAAACATAGAATGACACAATATATTTCAAAATTTTAGGTCCTTCCATATATATTATCAAGAGAGATTCTCAGATACAATCTCACAGATAAAAGTCAGTACTTTGTTACAAGATTCTGTCTCTAAACTCATGCCTCAAAGCTCTATCTACCTTTTTACCAAAATGTATACAAAATTACAATCACAGAACCTACATGGAGTAGAGTGATTCTTTGTTTATGCCTTCTACACCCTCTAAGACAAAACCCAACAACCAACCCTTTTACAATAAAATGCATCTCATGCATATAGGTTGAGTGGGATCTTCTGGCTTTAGAATCTGTATGATTTCTTGCTCTTGTTCTATTGTAACTTCCTTTTCTTTGTTGGTGTTGCGTTGTCCCTTTTCACAACCATTTTCTGTTTCTTTGTTTTTTCCACTGTCCATATCTTTTGTGGCTTGCACAACTTGTTGTTGACCAAAATTGGGACTGTAGTCCTCCTTGCACAACTTCTAACAAAAAATGAAGGGCCCAACAGGCTCCGACCAGAATCCTTGACTCTCCCTCGAGTCAAGTCCTTAGCTCTTCCACAGCTTCTGGGAGTGCCTGCTTCTTTCCTTTGTCCTTCGTCTCTGCTTTTCTTTCATCTTATTCTTGCACTTTTTCCTTTTCTTCCTCTTCAAACCAAGGGCCCAAATCTGGGACCCACTCTAAGGCCTTCTTCCTAAATTCTTGAAAACCCACAATTTTGTCTTGCCACTTCCTGGAAAGGAGTGAGGCTTCAACTACGAACTGCTTAGTCGAATCTGTAATGAATCCTTTAGGATTGGATGCGACCAGGTAGTTCCATTCAAAATTAGCTGTAGCATCTACCTGATGCATCTGCATGTACACTGTCTGATTGATGGGTCAAAAGTTTTTCATCTCTTTCTATGCTACTGATTGTGTTTCAAACAGATCATTCATCTCATTTTCTGCCTGTTGAATCTGATCAAATTTCTCCTGCTTCTCCATCGGATCCATGGTGACTGCAAATTCTTCATTGAGTGATTGTATCCTTGCACACACATCCTCCATAGTTTGGTTATGCCTTGCAATGATTCCCATCCAATCACTAATTTTGTGAAAGATCCTCATGCATTCGATTGTGCATTTGTGTAGTGTTGTTGGGGCATTATTTCCTTCCAACATTGCTTTTTCCATCTACTCTTGAAGCTTCTGAGGTTGTTTCTCTGCTTCACGTTGGCTCTTCTGCAGCTATGCTTCCATATTCTCTACGCGAATGGCCAGTTGTGACCATGCTCTCTGAAGTAGCTTGATCTTTTTCTCATGCTCTCCTATGACACTGGATTCCGGTAGTTGTGGTGTTTCCTTCCTTATCTTTGGCATGGCTTCAGCAAGCTTCTCATGGAATCTTTCCAATTCTTCTCTGCGTGGACCATAGCATATTTATCCTGTGTCTTGCGTGCTTGGGCAAGGAGTGATTCCTCCCTTACAAACTCTACATCCCTTTCATCTTGCTGGAGACTCTACTCCAGTTGATCAGTTGAGGCTTTGATCATCCTGACTAATTGTAATGATGCCCACTATGCGAGGTGAATAGAAGAAGGGGTGGTCTCCCTAGGTACTCGGAACTGCAGTGGGAGTCCACTAGATGTCGAATGATTTGAGTGCGTCTACACCTCTTCTTCTCCTATAGATGGGCCTAACACAAGTCTCAACCTCAACGCTGAACACATGAAAGGTAACACTTATGTTCTTTCCAGAAAGAGTTGCATCAGCTCTTCGCACTGCTATGGGTTTTGGAGTACTATCTCTATTTGTTCCTGCAATGACGTTGCACTCTGTCCTAATGCCATATTAGTTTCCTTATGGTCTTCTGATACCTCTGCCTGTTTTTGGACCTTGGCTTCTATGGTTGCGCTCTTTTTGATGACACCCTCAACCTCGATCGTTGAGCGAGTGTGTTGAGGAATTAGGACTTGTGGTTTTGATACCATTTGTATCTTCGTTGAGGGAAAAGTGTCCTGAATTGGTACAAAGAGTATGATATTTTGGCTCTGGGATTCATGGTTTGGAACAATGAGTTCTACTCTCTGCTTGGGTAGCTTGGGAGGGTCCAACTGCATGGGCTCTGGATCGGTAGTTTGGGAAGGGATGGAGATTTCTCAAAGTGGAAATTGGGGTTGTGGAGGTGATGGGTATTGTTTAGTAATGATGGTGGTGGATGGAGTGATGTCAGGCTCAGGGTCATCCTAGATATCAATAATTTGGGCCACTCAAGCCATTGCTCTAGTGCAAGGAATGGTGGTTGATATTGAATATGGATTCAGAACCTTTACTGGGGAGATCCTCTTCCTGGGTTTCTTAGCCAATGGGTCTCCAATGAAGGCAACACTGATAATTTTGTTGACATCCTTACCTGTCAACATGGCTTGCTCTTGAAGCTGTGGGAACATGGGTAATGTTCTCTTCTTTCATTACTGCGGCTAGGTCTCTTCCTCCTCCTCTGAATCGGACTTCACTGGGGCCTCTTTATTATGTTCCTTTGAGCCCAAGCTTGGTCCTACCCCTACTTCCTAGCCCTTTTTCTTCAATAGTTCCGCGGGAAGAAGGTAGTGCATCCCAGACTTGCACGAGTTGCATTTGACTCCTAACCATGACATGACCTCCTTGTTGAAGGCCTCCTCATCCAGCTAAAATGGCAACATCCAAGTGTTTAAGTCTTCTCGCTTGGCATGACTTGGCCATACGAATGTGTGGTGGCAGTTAATGTTGAATGCAATTTTCTGCGTGTTGAGGTTGAACAATTTTTACGGAATGTGCAACCTCTGAGTTGTGTCTAGAAAATTGTTGTACCATTTCGAGAACATTGTGTTGTTGAAGGTAGTTTTCTTCGAGTCCGACCTTGAGTGCCAAGGATCGAACATCATTTCCAATTGCCCCTTCTTTTCTAGTGATAGCGGTCTTCTTGCAGGTGGTGTCCACTTCAACATGGAGAACACAACAAACAATTATCCATAAGTGAAATTGTCTCCCTTCTCCTGAGCTTCCTCACAAGACACCAAGAGTTCTTCCAGTAAGTAACTGCACCAATTGAGCACAACGTCTTTGGTGTAAAAATATGCCACTGATAGGACATACAATGTACATTCTCCTTTGTAATACGACCGCATGACCCTGCTAGCAATTACGTAGAAAGCGGTCCTGACTATCTTGGGTAGAGTGGGGTCAATCTTGGCTTTATGCCCCCCCTTTGCTTATGAAATCACTCATATAAACTAGGTTATCCCTTTTTCTTCCCATGCTTGTTGGGACTCTGAAATCCTTTGGATACATCCTTACCTTCAATAGACAATCCAGTGAGTTGATGGATGTTCTCTGCATGAATTGGGTATCTTCTATCCAACCACAAGATTTTGTCGTGTACCCTGCTAATGAGGAACTTGGTACATCTCCCAACCTCTCCAGTAGTGCCAAAAACTGGAATATCTCTAAGATTCATAATAGTTTTGCTAAAAATGTTGATGAACTCTGGCCTCAGCATGAACAAAATTCCTCCCAACTCATCTAGAGTGACACTTAGGAAGACATCGACGATCTTGACTCGGGGTTCACAGGGCTTGTCCAACACTGCATCCTTAGAAACTGCACTTTTTCTCCCTGTATCTCTCGGCATAGTGACTCTAAATTGTCAACACACTTCAATAAGATAACTAGGATTGGGGATTACAACTGAGGGCACAGGGATTACACAGTATTAAGCATAATTCAAAATTCATCAGGCACTAAGTTCTCTCTGGGAAACAATGCATCTTACATTGAGTTCACAAAACCTTATACTCATTCTTAGCTGGAAAGTTTTGTAATAACTGCTAAGGCTATTCATCATTAACCATATAGACACAACTTGGACCTGATTTTTCCAACGAGACTGGTTAATGGGGTAAATCTATTGGGAAATCCTGGCATTTAATGAGCAATTGGGTCCGGTACATGGTTGATTCTCAACCTTACCATTTAATGGATGAGAATCCTGGCACGAATATTGATGGCATCTTCACGTGTCACAGATTTATGGTTTAACAGAGCTCGAATGGGTTACTGTAGTGGTAATAAAGGCTATGACTCAACTGGGTTCATGTGGCACATGGACTAGGATTGCGTTCAGATTCGCTCTCCCTATGACCACAAAGGGGTCCCTATCACATTTACTGACTGTCATTAATAGATTCATGGATCTTCTGATCCTATGCTGCCGAGTAAGCATTTCTTCATCAAAACACACTTAGATGGAGAAAAAAAATGAAATACATGTCGCGACGCAACAATGCACACTTCGAATTTAATAACTAAATTCATAGAAATTGCAAAAAATTCAAATCTAGCTACTTATACATGCTCCTTTGGACTAGAGAAACAATCCTTTAGCTCAGTTATGAGACATATAGGGTTTCAGGTGAGTGTCATTCACCCATCATGGTTGAAGTATACCATCCAATTGCGCGAGTCTGATTGCTCCAAAATGTCGAATCTCTGCAACTATAAATGCTCCCAACCAATGCATGTGCAACTTGCATGGATGTTTTTGGTATCGAATGTCATAAAGTAGGACCTTATCTCCTTGCGCAAATGTTTTATTCTTAATGTGTCTGTCATGCCAATATTTTTTCCTTTATTTCTCATTTGATTGATGGAAGTCTGCTAAAAAAATGGTCTCTTCAAGTTCTTGTAATTCCATAAGCCTATGTGCAATTGATTCATCCTCCGACATGTGTGTAATATGTGCAATGTATAGACTCTGTCATGCTAGGACCTTATCTCCTTGTGTAAATGTTTTATTCTTAATGTGTCTATAATGCCAATATTTATTCCTTGTTTCATTTGATTGATGCTAAAGTCTAAAAAAATGGTCTCTTCAAGTTCTTGTAATTCCATAAGCCTATGTGAAACTGATTCATCCTCTGACATGTGTGTAATATGTGCAATGTATAGACTCAGGGTATTGAATTCTGTAGGTACCAAAACCTATTTCCCATAGACTAACTCAAATGGAGTATAATTTGTGGATTTTGTTTGTGGTTGTCTTGTAAGCCCATAAAATGCTAGGGCTCCCACCTCGACCATCCCAATCATCCCTGTTTGTGTAGAAATTTCAATACAAATTAAGTATTTCCTGTGATTATCTTGATCTAACAATTATATGCCCTTGTTAAATACATAATCTCTTCTACTAATATTCTTGCGAAAATTAAACCACAATCACAAAGTGAAATATCAAGAACACATAACATAGAAGTTTTTCCGAGAAAGCATAAAGCTAAAAACCCCAATATCATATATTATGTATATCATGGATCATGAAACAATCTCATACAAAATTCTAATCCAAGAGCTCTTAGTAAAATTCAATCATCTCACACTGTCATACAAAAATTAACAAATTCATGTGCCAATATTCTGTCTCCAGACAGTCTGCCTCCTCTGCACAATCCCTGCAATTAGAATTCTCACAATGAATTTGAATTTCCTAGTTTGCACATGCTCATGAGCATATCCACTGCATGTGTGATTTCATGAGTGCACTTCACTCAAATCACAACTGATAGCCAAACTGTCCTTTCACCTGTTATCTCAACTAGGTCTCCACTGGATCTGACAGGCATGTAGTTAACCGTGGTGAATCTTCAGTTGCATGTGAGTTCACTGATTGTGAATTAATTAATAATTAATTTACTGAACTCTCACTAGTGAAAGTTTAGTTACAACTAATACAATTGGGCTTAACTCACTTAACTGAGTTAAACTACTTCACAACAGTGGCCCCTCTTTCATGGTTTATTATTTGACAACCACCATCTATCCTCCTTGGATAGATCTTTTCATATCACCCGTGTTCATATGCATACAAGAATTTGTGAGATATTTTCATTAATTAATTCATAATTCTTTCCAAATTTGTTACCCACAGATTTTAAATTTCACAATTTCATGTTATTTTTAGATCTATTCCATATTGGAACCAAAGTCCACAAGCATGAAATTTCCTTCTCATAGTTGTTCGACTCTTTACAACCAATCAGTATTGTTCTTCCTTATGGGCTTACACTGTTGTCATTTCCAAGCCCCTCTTTCCTACAATTAAATCTTTACATAGAAAAACAAATTGTTAGTTTCTCACGCATATATACATTCTCATTGCACATTTGCAATGGCATCACAAAAGATTCTTAATTTGTGCATTCTAACAATTGCATCACATCTATAAAAAAAATACGAAGAGAAACAACATCCCTCACATATGCATTGTTTCAACATGCCAAAATTTTCCAAATGCAATTCAATCATTAAATGAATTTAATCAATGTGTAAATACCAATGGTCACATTCACACACAATGCACCCTTGCATTGATTTCAGATTACCACAATTTACATTACGATATTTTTCGTAGTTGTTATATCAAAATTTGCCTCACCCCATGCAACTTTCTTGGATGAATTTTCCATTTCCCTATGCAAGCTTGAAGTTCCCTTTTGTACCTTCCAGAGCTAAAAAATCATATTTTTTCACATATGTGCGCTCTACCAGTTAGACAACATTCGTATACGCATGTTGCTCCACTACATCCCACGTACATCGCGCTTGGTGCTCAAAATTAAAAATTGTGTTGGGTTTCCATGTCACGTCACAAGATCCATGATCCTTGATCTTCCATATACTAGAAACACTCCGACTCATCCAACCTCACACCACCAATATCATCTATCCACATTTATTTTTACAACAAGATTTTTTTCCTCCTGCCTTGAGCTGATCATGACCTCAATTCATTATGATATGAAATTAAATATTTTCATATGAATGCCTTTCAACATTTTTTCTTCACTAATCACTAGGGAGCCAACATTTATGGCCACCCAATTTCTCTCTTTATCATTCTACAACTCTATGGAGTACTGGAATATAATTCTTCCGCATTGGGCAGTTCTATATATGTCCACTCTCTTAGAACATGCCCTCCTTGATGCAATAAATCCATGTTCTTCTTATGAGCACTTTTGTTCCCGACCACTCCTTGATTGGTCAATGTATTCATGACCTATTTGTTCATGAATTTATCTTACAAGGAGCTTGATTATCCTTTATTGCTATAGGTTCATACCTCTGCCATTCAGGTCTCTCTTTCTTGAATTATACCCTTGTTTGGGTATCAATGTCATACAACAACCATTCAAATTTTGTTTTCATTTTATTAAAATAATAAATTTATTTCAGTAGGGATTCTTAACCAATCTGTTTCAAGCCTCATGCTAACTATACATGAAATATTTATACTTGTTGTGGCTGGAAACACTCTTTCTGATATTACTTCATCGGTGGTGCTTCCTCGGGATTTCCCAAATTTATTTCATAAGTATTTTTCTATCAACATCTTTTTGGTATTTCTCCTTTTCTTGATAATGTCCACCATTGATATCTATCCTTTCCCATCAGATCCAATCATTTTACTATACATATATGTATCATCACATTCACAGTTTACATCAGTTGTCATGTAAAATAAATTGTATGTACTATATTCTTTTAATTTAACAAAACATTTTTTAGATTATTCTAGCACATCTATGTGCATCCCATCTCATTACATTCAACGTTTTCATGAGTGTAAACAAAATCAAATTTTCAGGTGTTTACACAGTCACACATTCCTCAACATTTCTCATGCCAAAAATATTCACATACAACAACATATTGGTCTCTCATCCCAAAGAAACATAATAATAGTTAGGAAATGAGTTAATGAACTCTTCCCTTTTCCAACTCCTTCTACACATCCTAGAACTTTCATTCCAATTGATTTATTTCCAAGGTCTCACTACCTTTACATATCATGGCTTAACACATAATATTTTAACCTATTGATTTATATCTTTCAATTTCTAGTTGTACTTAAGTTGTCCTTTAAAAGCATACAACTATGTATTATTATGTAGAGTTTGATAATGAGAAAAGTTGTCCTGCTCTATTCCTTGAGCACTTTTGGTTAGATTCACCTTGACCTTCTTGGACACATATGTTGGAAATACTGAGAGGGGGGGTGAATCAATATTACCTTTTTAAACAATTAGTAATTATGTTGTTATTTTAATTATCACAATAGATCATGAATGGACTTGTATTTAAAACATCAATTATATAAATCAAGAATTACAAAGTTTATAAAGAATAATCTGCGATTGTGAAGGACACCAATCCTCTTTAGAGCACCAACTCTTGGAGACACAAATCCCCTTATTTAGGGCACAAACTCTAGGAAGCATCAACTCCCTTTTTTTAGGGCACCAACCCTAGGAAGCACCGACTCCCTTATTTTTAGGGCACGAACCCTAGGAAGCACCAACTCCCTTATTTTTAGGGCACCAACCCTAGGAAGCACCAACTCCCTAGTTTTCACACTTTACTTAGTAAATGATATGAATCCTTCCTTGCTCCTCCCTTCCACCCTCACTGCATATAAAGTATCTTGAACTTTACTTCTTGGACTCTGCTTCTGCTTTTGATCTTCTGAAATGGATTGCAGAGACACTTTCTTCTTCACCATTCTTTCTTGCTTATATTGTATTCCAACTATTGTGAGATTTGAAGCATTATGTCCCTTTGTTTGAACTTTGAACCATTTCACCTCTTCATTTAAATTAACAATAATAATGTTTTGTCTTTTAATTTAGAATTAATATCTTCATCTATTATTATTCATACATTATCGTGAAAGATTTTCAATTTAGTAAGAGAAATTTTCATAAATCAATCACATGTATGGATCGATTTATTTTAACTCGATCCCATGCCTCTTTATTTCATTCTTATTCTTTTGTTGCATCCCCAGTTCTCCAACATATCATATTTGAGCTTTTACCAACTCTCTATATTGTTATGGTGTTCTTCTTGGGTTTCCTACTTGAAACAGAGTTAATCCTCGTGCGCTTTATCTTTCCTTTATGTGACCACGGGCTCAAAACCACGGGCTTATCAATTCCAAACATTGTTTTGCTAGCGTTTTCTCTTTTCCCCCTTATTCTCCTACATGAGACTGTATTTAAATTTCTGAGGGCTTATTTAATTCTAGGCCCTTTTGCGCCCCTTTTTAGATTATTTAACTTATCACACGACCGGTGTTGGAACCAAGTCCTCCGATACTTCAGCCTTCAGGATTTCCAATCTTTGCAATCTTACAAGTCCTCCGAAGTAAATTCCACTGAAGTGCGTATACTCTATTCACTAGTAGATCAGATGGTTCTGACTTAATATGTGGTTGAGTGGATGGTCCGTGCAAACTCAAGAAGGTGTTTTGTTAACGACTTTCTCATTGTGTGCTTTTTGGATCTCAACTGTGGATCTTCCTTCTCGACAAACAGTTAGATCTTACTTCGGGGCTTCAACACTCTGGGACTCCGGGTTACTAGAAACTTGAAGTAGTTCAATTCCTTTGGAGGTTTACCTAACGAATAATTCATAACTCGATGATGATCACTTTGTTAAGGTCCTAACCCGCACATAGGTAGATCAATGTATTCGGATGTAATAAAGGTCAATATTAATAAGACCTTTCAATAAAATAGAATAAGGTGGATGTAAGAAGACCTAATAGAAGCTTCCGCTTCTAGAAGGATCTTC
>SNQJ01S0007987.1:84322-108700 GCA_010110895.2 Picea sitchensis | reverse complement strand
CTAGAGTCTCGCTTCAACACCTTGCAATCTGGTTTCCTCGAGACCCAACAAGAAGTGAAACAACTCAGTGCTACTATTGCCTCCCGTGATGCATCCATGAATGCCTCCGTAAATGTAGTCGTGCAGTCCGCAATGGCAGAAGTAAAACACGAACTAACCACCTAGCTTGAATCTGTCTTTGCATCACTCTGCACCAAACTAAAGATCCCTACCAATGACTCTTTTCCTGATGCAAGACTGAAGGTGAAACTTCTTCCCATTCCTTTCAACCCCATCACTTTCAACGAGACATATGCCTTCCACAGGTGGATGTAACCAAATTTGATGGCTCGGACCCCACTGGTTGGGTCACCCAAATGGAACATTATTTCTCTCTCTACAACATTACATATGACTTGTCCAAACTCCGGTATGGTGTTCTCCATCTAGATCAAGAACGCTGACAATGGTGGCAATAGAGAAAAACTTCCCGTCAAGGGTATATTGCTTGGACCCAATTTGTGGCGGAGCTTTATGAACGCTTTGACACTGACACCAACCATTTGGGCCATTTGAAAAAATTGAAGCAATCAGGCACAATAGAAGACTTCATAGCTGCATTTGAGCGATTGGCTTTCCGAACAGAAGTCATGACTGATGCTTTCTTTCGAGAGTGTTTTATCAGTGGCCTCAAGGAGGAGATTCGGGCCCATGTCCTCATGGCTCGACCTATGACTTGGGTGGAGGCTACTAAAAAAGATAAAGAATCACAACAAATTGTTTCCTCTCAAAACCGTAAGCCTTCCTTTATCCCTCTCCCTAAACCAGTAAACCCCACTACTCCCTTCGCCCCATTAAAAATCCAAAAATTGACCAGGGCTAAAATGATCAAACAACAACTCAAATGCCTCTGTTATAATTGTGATGAAAAATATTTCCTAGGCCACAAATGTAAGGAACAAAATCTTTTTATGGCCATCTCTGAGGATGTTCCGGAAGAGGATGATGACACCCCCTTTCTGCCCGAGTCACCATAAGTCATTGACATAAACCCTCCCTCCGACCCTCCCGAAGTGGAACCAATCATATCCCTCAATGCTCTCACTGGATTCTCAGCCCCCCAAACCCTCAAGTTAATTGGTTACATCAAGCACCAAAAGGTCATCATTCTGGTTGATAGTGGCAGCACCCACAATTTTATTCATCGTCGCATTGCCCAAGAAACCCATTTCTACATCCATGCTGTCAACAATTTCCAAATCATGATTGCCAGTGGTGGTTCTATGAAATGTGGTGGGCGCTGTGAAAATGTGCATCTCCAAATCGATGACTACCACCTAAAATCCCATATGTTTGCTATTGAGATGGGTGGTTGCGATATTGTGTTGGGTGCAAACTGGATAAGAACTTTGGGTCCCATTCTCATGGAATTTCAGAACTTAACCATGCAATTCGACCAAGGAGGCCACAAATATAAATTCCAAGGCATCACTGCTGGTTCATCTGAGATCATCAGTTCTCATCACATGGAAAAACTACTCAAAAAAGGTCATTCTGGTATCATTGCTCAACTCCACGCCATAGAAGCCACAGAGACACCCCCAGTACCCCAAGACCTCCAAGCCCTCCTTTCTAAACATCAAAACGTATTTTCCACTCCCCAGGGACTCCCTCCTTCCTGAGGTGTTCATGACCATTCCATTCCCCTTGTCCCAGGAAGCCTTCCCCCCAATATCCGTCCATATCGCCACCCCTTTGCACCAAAAAATGAAATTAAAAAAATGGTCTAGGAACTCCTTAATGTCGGTGTCATCCGTCCTAGTACGATCCCTTACTCACCTCTGGTCGTCATGGTACTAAAGAAATAAGGTTCTTGGAGAATGTGTCCTGACTTCCGTGCTCTCAACAAACTGACCATCAAAGACAAATTTCCCATTCTTGTCATTGATGACCTCCTGGATGAATTGAGTGGCGCCCAATTCTTTACCAAACTTGATCTTCTCTTGGGCTATCACCAGATACGTATGAAATAGGATGACATTCCCAAGACCACCTTTTTCACTCATGAGGGCCACTATGAGTTTTTGGTCATGCCCTTTGGGTTGTGTAATGCACCCTCCACCTTCCAGAGCCTCATGAACCATGTCTTCCTCCCTTTTCTCCATCATTTTGTCTTAGTTTTCTTTGATGATATCCTCATCTATAGAAAAACATGGATAGACCATCTTACTCATGTGGATCAAGTTCTCTGCCTACTCTCTCAGCACCAACTTTTCCTGAAACAATCTAAATGTGATTTTGGTGCCTCAGAAGTAGAATACTTGGGTCATCTGGTGGGAAAGGATGGCGTCAGGGTGGACCCGAAAAAGATTGAAGCTATGCAAGACTGGCCGCACCCAAAGACTCTCAAAATCTTGCGTGGATTTTTGGGCCTCACAGGGTATTATCGCTAGTTCGTTAATAACTAAGGAAAGATTGCAACACCTCTCATGGCTCTCCTCAAAAATAACTCTTTCACTTGGACTCCAACAGCTGCTCAAGCTTTTCAAACCTTGAAGAGGGCCATGTGCACCACTCTGGTTCTGGCCCTTCCCAACTTCACAAATACCTTTGTGTTGGAATGTGACACCTTAGGGAAAGGAATCGGCGCTGTCCTTATGCAAGAGGGTCGCCCTTTGGCCTTCACTAGCAAGCAATTGTCTGAAAGGAATCTGGGAAAACCCATTTATTAAAAAGAAATGTTGGTGATTCTGCATGTCATTGAATTATGGCATCCTTATCTCTTGGGGCAATGATTCCAAATTAATACCAACCATCAAAGCCTCAAGTACTTTCTAGAACAACACATTTCCTCCCAGGAGAAACAAAAATGGGTCACTAAGCTCTTTGGATATGATTATGAGATCATTTAAAAGAAGGGAAAATATAATGTCGTGGTGGATGCACTGTCCCAGAAATATGAAGATGAAGGATCCCTTTTTTCTCTTTCCTTCATTGCACCTGATTGGATCCAAGCTATGCACCAGGAATGTCTTCAAGACCCCAAAAGTTCGCATATGATCCAACAACTGTAGAACAAGGCTCAGACTTCCCCAGGGTACTCTTGGCTCTAGGATGAGCTTCGATACAAAGGCCGCTTGTATTTAAGTAAACGATCCAAGCTCAAATCCACGATACTTTCTGACATTCATGATACACCCACAACGGGGCACTCAGGGTTCACCAAAACATATGACCGAGTCAAACGTTCTTTTTTCTGGGATGGTATGAAACAGGAAATCTATAAGCTTGTGGTTGAATGTGAGGTGTGTCAATGCAACAAGGGAGAAACAATCAAATCTCTAGGCACCCTCCAACCACTTTCGATTCCCCCTGCTATTTGGAAGGATATCTCTATGGACTTTATTACAGGCTTACCCAAATCGGGGAATAAATTAGTCATAATGGTGGTGGTGGATCGCCTTTCCAAGTATGCTCATTTTTTCACTCTTCACCACCCATTTACTGCATCCACAGTGGCTCAAATTTTCATGGATCACGTCTTCAAGCTTCATGGCATGCCAAACTCTATTGTTTCTGATCGAGACCCAACTTTCACAAGCAATTTTTGGCAAGAACTGTTTAATCTACAAGGCACACAATTGCATCTCAGCTCAACTTATCATCCCCAGACAGATCGTCAAACGGAAGTTGTCAACAAGTGTTTGGAAACATATTTGAGGTGATTTGCCTCTAAAAAACAACACCAGTGGTTTTAATGGTTACCCCTCGCTGAATGATGGTACAACACTACATACCATACATCCACTCGCATGACTCCTTTTGAAGCAGTATATGGACAGAAGCCACCTTCAGTTCTCTCATACTTACCGGGTACCTCGAAGGTCTAGGCGGTTGACCAAAGACTTACAGTCTGAGAGGATATCCTTCGTACACTTAAAGAGAACTTGGTCATGGCCCAAAATAGAATGAAGTAACAAGCAGATCAAGGTCGCTCTGAACGTCAATTTGTAGAAGGGGATTGGGTGTTTCTGCGACTGCAACCATATAAGAAAACTTCCCTCAAGACCGAGCAGTGTTAGAAGCTAGCACCCAAATTTTATGGCCCTTACACAGTTCTCAAGCGTGTGGGACAAGTTTCATATCAGTTAGCTCTGCCCAGTCAGTCGAAGCTACATCCTATTTTTCATGTTTCATGCTTGAAGAAGGTGATTGGAACCAGGTGCCAAATTCAAACCAACCTTCCAGAGTTAGCTGAAGAAGGATCCATTTGGCTACAACTAGAAGCAGTTTTGGACCAACGTGAGTGTCTCTTGTGTTAGAGAACCATCAAGGAAGTGCTAGTATAGTGGAAAGATATGACTCCAGTAGATGCCACTTGGGAACCAGCTACCATTCTGCAGTAGTTTCCACATCTCAATCCTTGAGGACAAGGCTGTTTTTAAGGGGGCAGACATGTTAAGGTCCTAACCCACACATAGGTAGATCAATGTATTCGGATGTAATAAAGGTCAATATTAATAATACCTTTCAATAAAATAGAATAAGGCAGATGTAAGAAGACCTAATAGAAGCTTCCGCTTCTAGAAGGATCTTCCTCTAGATGCTTCTCTTAATAGACATATTTAGTATAAATAAGGGTCGAGCGTATTAAAACCCTAGCTTGGAGATTATTGTAACAGAGCATTGATCGATTGGAGGTTTTCCCCTCGAAGAGGCCTGTAAACATTGCTTTCTGAATCAAAATGTCGTTTCTATTGCTATTTCGTATATCATTTATGTGTATTGTGAAGATTATGCTGGATATTTTACTGTTATTCTGCCATTTCTAGCATTTTATTTATGTTCTGCATATTTTATATATCTGGTATCTTGCACACTTATACTCCTTATTGATCCGACGGTTGGCATTTAATTTCTCCCAACCTTTGGTTCCACCTCGATCTGATGGTCCTGGATTGCCCCGAACTAAGAATGAACGACTCTTGTAACATGATCCTTTACAAAATGATTTATTCACTCGCAGAACTCTAGCTACTATGTTATTTCAAATGTGCCATCTCTTCTGAGCTTAGATTAACATTATTTATCCATTATGTTCTATTAATCTCTAGCCATGTTCGACATCAATGACAACATTATACCAATGTATCCAACATTTTCTCCCTTTGGCATTGATGGAAACATTTTCTTTGAAATATTTAATTTCTGTTGCTTCTCAATTTCCTCCCCCTTTGATAGAAATGACAGAATGGATATTTCTTCACTCCCCCGTGGTGATTCTCCCCCTATCCATGTGTCCTTTTTACTCTGATGCAAATTTTGTGGTTTTAACGAGGTATGTGAATTACTTCCAATTTTCGTCGAAGATTTTCAAAGGTACTCTTGGGAAAAGGTTTTGTGAATATGTATACAATTTGTTCTTTGGTGTCCACATACACTACTTTAACCACTCTTTGAGTAACCCGATCTCTTAAGAAATGGTATTTTATTAGGATGTGTTTGGTTTTAAATTGCATTATTGGATTTTTAGAGATACTTAGGGAGCTAGTGTTATCACAATTAATATTAATGGGACCATCATATCTTATTTGTAAATATTCTAATGTTTTCTTCATCCAAAGAACTTGTGTGGCGCAGGATGCAGCAACAATTTATGCTCCCTCTGTTGTGGATAATGATGTGGATGTTTGTTTCTTACTTATCCATGCTACTAGACATTTTCCTACAAAAAATTCTCCTCCACTAGTGCTCTTCTTTTCATCTATACTACCATCCCAATCTACATCAGTGTATGCATTTAATGTAAAGTATTTATTTTTTGGATACCATAATCCAAATTCTAAGGTCCCTTTAAGATACTTCAATATTATTTTTACTTCTTTTAGATGAGTTTCCCTAGGTGTAGATTGAAATCTTCCCACAAGCCCTATAGCCTGCATGATGTCAAGTCTAGTTGTTGTTGAATAGAGAAAACTTCTAATAATTGATCTGTAATAGTTTGATCTAGTTTTGGTGAGTTATCATCTATGATTATTTTACATCCAGTGACAATGGGAGTACTTACAGGTTTACTCTATTCCATTTGGAATTTCTTCAACATTTCCTTGATATATTTGGTTTTGGAAAGAAATATTCCCTTTTTTTATTGAATGACTTGTTGGTGCAAAATTGATCAGAACAGGATCCCTCTCAGGTTACCAACAAAAGGCACTGAGTAGTCTAAAGTGTTGGAATTTTCATCTCCTCTGGAGAGAAGAAGTCTAACCTGAACCGAAACCAAGACAAGAAGATAGGGAAGGGAAAGGAGAATACTCAGGCAGGTTTCCAGAATCTCAAGATTCACTATAACCTTGCACGAGACAGACTAACCAAAGAATAAATATGAACTCATTCATAACTGGAAATAAGGACAATCACATTGTGATAGCATTTGTAAATAGATACAGTGCATTTATCTTATCAAACATAAAGAAGTAAAGTACAGAGATGATTCATAATCATAAACATAGAATGACACAGTATATTTCAAAATTTTAGGTCCTTCCATATATATTCTCAAGAGAGATTCTTATATACAATCTCACAAATATAAGTCAGTACTCTGTTACGAGCTTCTAGCTCCGAACTCATGCCTTAGAGCTCTATCTACCCTTTTACCAAAATGTATACAAAATTACAATCACAGAACCTACATGGAGTAGAGTGATGCTCTGTTTATGCCTTCTACACCCTGTAAGACGAAACCCAAAAACCAACCCTTTTACAATCAAATGCATCTCATACATATAGGTTGAGTGGGATATTCTAGCTTTAGACTCTGTATGATTTCTTGTTCTTGTTCTGTTGTAACTTCCTTTTCTTTGTTGGTGTTGTGTTGTCCCTTTTCACAATCGTTTTTTGTTTCTTTGCTTTCTCCATTGTCCATATATTTTGTGGCTTGCGCAACTTGTGGTTGACCAAAATTGGGAATGTAGTCCTCCTTGCACAACTTCTAACCAAAAATGAAGGGCCCAACAGGCTCCGTCCAGAATCCTTGACTCTCCCTCGAGTCAAGTCCTTAGCTCTTCCATGGCTTCTGGGAGTGCCTGTTTCTTTCCTTTGTCCTTCGTCTCTGCTTTTATTTCATCTTCTTCTTTCACTTTTTCCTTTTCTTACTCTTAAAACCAAGGGCCCAAATCTGGGACCCACTCTAAGGCCCGCTTCCTAACTTCTTGAAAACCCACAATTTTGTCTTGCCACTTCCTGGAAAGGAGTGAGGCTTCAGCTATGAACTGCTTACTTGAATCTATAATGCATCCTTTAGGATTGGATGCAACTAGGGAGTTCCATTCAAAATCAGTTGTAGCATCTACCTGATGCATCTGCATGTACACTGACTGAATGATTGGTCAAAATTTTTTCATCTCTTTCTATGCTATTGATTGTGTTTCAAACAGATCATTCAACTCATTTTTTGTTTGTTGAATCTGATCAAATTTCTCCTGTTGCTCCAGCGGATCCATGGTGACCGCAACTTCTTCTTTAAGTGATTGTATCCTTGCACACACATCCTTCATAGTTTGGTTACGCCTTGCAATGATTCCCATCCAATCACTAATTTTGTGAAAGATCCTCATCCATTCGGTTGTGCATTTGTGTAGTGTTGCTCAGGCATTATTTCCTTCCAACATTTCTTTTTCCATCCACTCTTGAAGCTTCTAAGGTTGTTTTTCTGCTTCACATTGGCTCTTCCGCAACTATGCTTCTACATTCTCTGCGTGAATGGCCAGTTGTGACCATGCTCCCTGGAGTAGCTCGATATTTTTCTCATGCTCTCCTATGACACTAGATTCTGGCAGTTGTGGTGTTGCCTTCCTTATCTTTGGCATGGATTCAACCAGCTTCTCATGGAATCTTTCCAATTCTTCTTCCCCTGGACCTTAGCATATTTCTCCTATGTCTTGCATGCTTGGGAAAGGAGTGATTCCTCCCTTGCAAACTCTACATTCCTTTCATCCTGCTGGAGCCTCTGCTCCAGTTGATCAGTTGAGGCTTTGATCTTCCTAACTAATTGTGATGATGGCCACTGTGTGAGGTGAATAGAAGAAGGGGTGGTCTCCCTAGGTACTCGGACCTGCAGTGGGAGTCCATTGGATGTCGAATGCTCTGAGTGCGTCTCCACCTCTTCTTCTCCTGTGGATGGGCCTGGCACAAGTCTCAAACTCAACATTGAACACATGAAAGGTAGCACTTATGTTCTTTCTAGGAAGAGTTACATCAGCTCTGTGCACTACTATGGGTTTTGGATTACTATCTCTATTTGTTCCTGCAATGACATTGCACTCTATCTTGATGTCGTATCAGTTTCCTTATGGACTTATGATACCTCTGCCTATTTCTGGACCTCAGCTTCTATGGTTGCACTCTTTTCGATGACACCCTCAACCTTTGTCGTTGAACAAGTGTGTTGAGGAATTAGGACTTGCGGTTTTGATACCATTTGTATCTCCATTGAGGGAAAAGTGTCCTGAATTGGTACAAAGGGTATGATATTTTGGCTCTGGGATTCATGGTTTGGAACAATGAGTTCTAGTTGTTGTTCGGGTAGCTCAGGAGGGTCCAACTACATGGGCTCTGGATCGATAGTTTGGGAAGGGATGGTGATTTCTCAAAGTGGCGATTGGGGTTATGGAGGTGGTGGGGGTTGTTTAGTAATGATGGTGGTGTATGGAGTGATGTTAGGCTCAGGGTCATCTAGGATATCGATAATTTGGGCCACTCAAGCCATTTCTCGAGTGAGAGGAATGGTGGATGATATTGGCTATGGATTCAGAACCTTTACTGGGGAGATCCTCATCATGGGTTTCTTATCCTATGGGTCTCTAATGAAAGAAACACTGATAATTTCATTGACATCCTTACCTGTCAACATGGCTTTCTCTAGAAGTTTTGGGAACATGGGTAATGTTCTCTTCTTGCATTACCACGGCTGGGTATCTTCCTCCTCCTATGAATCTGTCTTCACTGGGGCCTCTTTATTATGTTCCTTTGAGCCCAAGCTTGGTTCTACCCCTACTTCCTGGCCCTTTTTCTTCAATAGTTCTGCTAGAAGAAAGTAGTGCATCCAAGACTTGTGTGGGTTGCATTTGACTCCTGACCATGACATGACCTCCTTATCAAAGGCCTCCTCATCCAGGTAAAATGGAAACATCTAGGTGTTTAGGTCTTCTTGCTTGGCACGACTTCGCCATACAAATGTGTGGTGGCAGTTAATGTTGAATGCAATTTTCCACGTGTTGAGGTTGAACAATTCTTGCGGAATGCACAACCTCTGAGTTGCATCTAGAAACTTGTTGTACCATTTCGAGAACATTGTGTTGTTGAAGGCAGTTTTCTCTAAGTCCGACCTTGAGTGCCAAGGCTTGAACATAGTTTCCAATTGCCCCTTCTCTGCTAGTGATAGCGGTCTTCTTGTAGGTGACTTCCACTTCAACATGGTGAACACAACAAACAATTATCCATAAGTGAAATTGTCTCCCTTCTCCTAAGCTTCCTCACAAGACACCAAAAGTTCTTCCAGTAAGTAACTGCACCAATTGAACACAACATCTTTGGTGTAAAAATATGCCACTGATAGGACATCCAATGTACATTCTCCTTTTTAATACAACCGCATGACCTTGCTAGCAATTACGTAGCAAGCGGTCCTGACTATATTGGGTAGAATGGGGTCAATCTTGGCTTTGCGCCCCCCTCTGCTTATGAAATCACTCATATAAACTAGGTTCTCCCTTTTTCTTCCCATGCTTGCTAGAACCCTAAAATCCTTTGGATACATCCTCAACTTCAATGGACAATCCAGTGTGTTGATGGATGTCCTTTGCATGAATTTGGTATCTTCTATCCAACCACAAGCTTTTGTCGTGTACCCTGCTAATGAGGAACTTGGTACATCTCGCAACCTCTCCAGTAGTGCCAAAAACTGGAAGATCTCTGAGATTCATAATAGTGGAGTTAAAAAGGTCAATGAACTCTGGCCTCAGCATGAACTACATTCCTCCCAACTCATCTTGAGTGACACTTAGGAAGACATCGACGATCTTGACCCGGGGTTCACAGGGCTCATCCAGCACTGCATCCTTAGAAACCACACTTTTTCTCCCTGTATCTCTCAGGATAGTGACTCTAAATTGTCAACACACTTCAATAGGCTAACTAGGATTGGGGATTACGACCGAGGGTCGAGGGATTGCACAGGCTTGAGCATAATTCAAAATTCATAAGGCGCTAAGTTCTCTCTGGGAAACAATGCATCTTACACCGAGTTCACAAAATCTTATACTCAGTCTTAGTTGGAAATTTTTGTAATAATTGCTAAGTCTATTCATCATTAACCATATAGACACAACTTGGACCTGTTTTGTCCGATGAGACTAGTTAACGGGGTAAATCTATTGTGAAATCCTAGCATTTACTGAGCAATTGGGTCAGGGACATGGTTGATTCTCGACCTTACCGCTTAATGGATGATAATCCTGGTGCGAATATTGATGGCATCTTTGCATATCACAGATTTATGGTTTAACAGAGTTCGAATTGGTTACTGTAGTGGTAATAAAGGCTATGACTCAACTGGGTTCATGTGGCACATGGACTAGGATTGCGTTCAAATTCACTCTCCCTATGACCACAAAGGGGTCCCCGTCACATTTACAGACTGTCATTAATAGATTCATGGATCTTCTGATGCTACACTGCTGAGTAAGCAGTTCTTCATCAAAAAACACTTATATGGAGAAAAAAAATGAAATACATGTCACGATGCAACAATGCACATTCGAATTTATTAACTGAATTCATAGAAATTGCAAAAAATTCGAATCTATCTACTTATACATGCTCCTTTGGACTAGATAAACATTCCTTTAGCTCAGTTATGAGACATATAGGGTTTCAAGCGAGCGTCATTCACCCATCGTGGTCGAAGTATACCATCCAATTGCGCGAGTCTGACTGCTCCAAAAGGTCGGATCTCTGCAACTATAAATGCTCCCAACCAATGCATGTGAAACTTGCCTAGATGTTTTTGGTATCGAATGTCATAAAGTAGGACCTTATCTCCTTGTGCAAATGTTTTATTCTTAATGTGTCTATCATTCCAATATTTTTTCCTTTATTTCTCATTTGATTGATGGAAGTCTGCTAAAAACCTGGTCTCTTCAAGTTCTTGTAATTCCATAAGCCTATGTGAAACTGATTCATCCTCTGACATGTGTGTAATATGTGAAATGTATATACTCAGGGTATTGAATTCTGTAGGTACCAAAACCTATTTCCCATAAACTAACTGAAATGGAGTATACTTGTGGATTTTGTTTGTGGTTGTCTTGTAATCCCATAAAAATGCTAGGACTCGACCATCCCAATCATCCCTGTTTGTGTAGAAATTTCAATACAAATTAAGTATTTCCTACGATTATCCTCATCTAACAATTATATTCCCTTATTAAATACATAATCTCTTCTACTAATATTCTTGCGGAAATTAAACCATGATCACAAAGTGAGATATCGAGAACACATAACATAGAAGTTTTTCCAAGAAAGCATAAAGCTAAAAACCCCACTATCATATATTATGTATATCATGGATCATGAAACAATCTCATACAAAACTCTAATCCAAGAGCTCTCAGTACAATGCAATCGTCTCACACTGTCATACAAAAATTAACAAATTCATGTGCCAATATTCTGTCTCCAGACAGTCTGCCTCCTCTGCACAATCCTTGCAATTATTATTCTCACAATGAATTCGAATTTCCTAGTTTGCACATTCTCATGAACATATCCCCTTCATGTGTGATTTCATGAGTGCACTTCACTCAAATCACAACTAATAGCCAAACTGTCCCTTTCACCTTTTATCTCAACTAGGTCTCCATTGGATCTGACATGCATGTAGTTAACCGTGGTGAATCTTCAGTTGCATGTGAGTTCACTGATTGTGAATTAATTAATAATTAATTTACTGAACTCTCACTAGTGAAAGTTTAGTTACAACTAGTACAATTGGGCTTAACTCACTTAACTAAGTTAAACTACTTCACAACTCTCATAACTACATTTATAACTCTGTTACAACTTCAAGTCACCTCCATGTCTTACCAGCCAACCTTTGAACTCAAATTTCTCATAGTTAACTGATTTTCCATTTCAGTTAATTATTTCAAGTACTTATAAGATAATAGATTAATATTTATTGTCCAATTTATTTAAGGGAAAAGTAAATTAGACACATGTTTCTTGTTGACTTTTCAACACTCCCTCTCAACAATAAAGGGATTACCCTTCACCCCAATACTGTTTCTATTATATTCAAATTTTCTCCTAGTGAGAACCTTCGTCAGAATGTATGCATCTTGATTTTCCATAGGAATGTATTGAAGAAACATGATCTTTTGCTGCACACAATATCTGAGATGATGATACCGGATATCTATATGCCTAGATCTATCATGAAACACAGGATTAATTGAGAGTTTAATGCAACTCTGATTATCACAATGAATCATTGTTGGATCTAAATGAGAACCAAACAAACCAAAAAAGATCATTCTCATCCAGATAGCCTCACATGCAGCTTGACTCACTGCCATGTATTTCGCTTCCGTTGAACTAAGTGCCACAGATCTTTGTTTCCTGCTGTACCAAGAAACAACTATAGATCCGATACTAAAGATCCCTCCTGATGTGCTATTTTTTCCCATTGGAATACCCGCCCAATCTGCATTCATGAAGCCATGAAACTTCACCTCATCCATCTATCTGTACCATAATCCATACTCAGATGTGCCCTTCAGATATCTCAGGACATGCTTACCCGCCTTCCAAAAGAGTTTGGTAGGCTTAACCATCACTTGACTTATCTGGTTAACCGCATGGAAAATGTTCGGTCTCGTGTTCACTAAATACATTAGCGAACCTACTAACTGTCGATAGACATTAGCATCCACTACCTCTCCAGAAGTAGCATCCTCTTTCCTCCAGTTTCCTAGAGGAGGAGTATCCATGGGTTTGCAGCCTTCCATGTGAAACTTACCCAGTATCTCCCTTGCATACTTGCCTTGAGACACAAAAATTTCACCATGTTTCTGCCATATTTCCAATCCAATGAAATAATGAAGGAGGCCTAAATCCTTCATCTCAAACTCCTTTGCAAGGTCCTCCTTGCATGAGTGTATCAACTGCTCATCACCAATCAATATTAAATCATCAACATAAAGAAAAATGATCAAGAGCTTACCCTCCACCAAAATTTGGTATAGGTTTGCATCTGCCTCACTTTTGGTGAATCCCAATCTGGTGAAATAGCTATCTATCCTAGTGTACCAAGAACGAGGTGCTTTCTTCAACCCATACAGTTCTCTCTTGAGTCTGCACACATGAGATGTTGGCAGGAATTGCAGTTTGCACAGTTTGCACAGGACTTGTTTTTGTCATTAATGTCAAACTTTAAAATGCCAAAGGGGGAGTTTATTGGTCAGTTTGCAGATGCACCATGGATCAGTTTGCATAGGCACAACTTGAATTTCAGAGATCGTCAATTTCGAAGATCGTCACTCCTAGAGTTTCTATTTTGGGATTCCGGGAGTTTCTATTTAGGGATTTTTTCATGGTAAGAAAAAACTCCAACATAACGAAGTCCCGAATGATGAAATACTGAAAGGGACACACGTCACATGATTCCAAGAGTTTCTATTTCGGGAGTTTCTATTTCGGTATTTTTGCATGGTAAGTAAAAAATTCAACATCACGAAGTCCCGAATGTCGAAATACCAAAACCACGACAACCATCCATCTCGATGAATGATTAAGTCATATTCATTGGATTAAGCATTGGAGGAGTAATATAAGAGTTGTATATGATCATTGATCTGTCCTTGAGAAGTTAACGAGAACCATCTGATTTATGTCCACCAAATCAAATGTGAAGTCGTCAGATCATTTCAGGGTTCGTGACTTGGAGTGTTGAAACACTTCATCACAGAAATGTTGAAATGCGAAATGTCGAAAATTTTTGGGTTCGTGACTTGGAGTATTTAAACACTTCATCACAAGAAATGCCAAAATGCCAAAATGCGAAACACCGAAATACCTTTTTGGTGTAGGCAGTGGTTACCACCGATGGTCATGTGAGAGGGAGGAGCTAGCACAAAGCTAAGCTCTATTTCGGGGTTTCGTAACTTGAAGTGTCAAGACTCTTCGACACATGATTGCCGAATTGCTGAAATGTGAAATGCGAAATGCATTTCAATTAACCTGTGGTCACAACCATTGGAAATATGGGTTAGCACAAGTGGTTTTCCAAGGTGCTCAAGGGTTATTCTGTGCTGAAAAATTAAAATAGATGTATGTTCATCAAATGGTGCTAGTTAAATGTTTAAACTGATCATGTGGATATTGTTCGTCTTGATGCCTTGACCAATAATAATCACTGTAAGGTTGTTATTCAGTTATTGTAACTGAATCTTCGAAGCCTGAGGGTTCGAGTGTACGCTCTGAATGTACAGGGTAGAAATAAGTGAAATTGGGTGAGATGAATGTTGGTGCGTATAGAATTAATGGTACAACCATAGCTCTAAGGTAAAATTCATTTATGTAAATGAATATAAAACCGAAATAAAATCATACAGGGACAGTGAGAAGAAATGATGAAGATATAGCAGATATCAAGGGGAGAAGAATGGATTTTGATATGATTATATAAACAGAGAGGACTTGAATGATGAATCTTTTGCCAGAGAAGATAAAGTGTTGGTTTGCAGGTTCTTAGTGACAAAGAAGGATTCCAGGGTGGTAGGGAGGAGCAAGGGGAGACTATAAAAGTCTCATGTACAAGTTGGTGCTTGTACATCTGGGAGTTGTAGCTTCCATTCAGTAGGTGCTGAAGAAACAGAGGTAGCAACCTCATATGGGCTATAGCTCAGATAAAATAAGAATGTAAAGAGGAGTTGGAGCTTTCCTTTCATTCATAAGAAGAAGAGGTTTTTCCCTTTTGGGTTTCCTCATGAAAAATCACCGTGTCACTGTTTCATTTATGTGATTGTATATTTATTGGTCAAATGTATTACGGCAAGTTAAATGTTAAAGACATGATTTATTTATTAATAAGTAATCTTCTTATAAAATGAAAGAAATTTTATACAACTGATTCACCCCCCCCCCTTTCAGTTGATTTATCCTATTCAACATGTGACTCCCTGTCAAAGGTCTCAAAACCTTCTGGTTGTTCAATGTACACTTCTTCCTCAATGATCCTATTGAGAAACATATTTTTTACATCCATTTGATGAATGCGCCAACCCATATGCACTAAGAGTGCAAGGATGGATCTTATGGAAGAGTACCTTGCGATAGGTGCAAAGGTCTCATCATAATCTATCCCATAAATCTGTGAGAAGCTTCGGGCCACAAACCTAGCCTTGTATTTATCCACACTCCCATCAATAGCTTGCTTTACCTTATAGATCCATCTCGAACCTACCACTAATTTGTCGATCGGTCTTGGGACAATTTCCCATGCACTGTTTTTGACAATGGAGTCATACTCCTATACCATAGCATCAACCCAAGTGGGGTCCTGCACTACTTCCTAAAAGGAAGATGGTTCAGTCACAATACATTTTCTCATGAGATCCATGTATCCAAAAAATCGATTAGGAGTCTGTCTATGCCTGTGTTGTGAAGTAGGGGCTCCTACATTCTGTGCAACATCTAGTCTCAATCTGTCAACTTCCATGGTGCGCTTTCTTCCATTTCTGATGGATGGATCTTCTTGAGTGGTTTCCTCCACTCCATGAACCTCCTCATGTGGCTGATCCACATCTTGAGACTCATATTTGGGAACCAACAGTTCCTCTTCTGCATGCAAGTCTAGCTCCCTCTCGAGCGACAACCGCATGGCTTTCCCCTCATTGAAATTTATATCTCGTGGCATAAAAGTCATCTTACTGTTTGGAAAATACACACAATAATTATGGGGTGTTTATGTGTACCCCACAAATATCCCAACTTCAGCAATCAGTTCCATATTCTTCATAACATCCTTGGTCACATGCACATAAACAGATGAGCCAAATTTTTTTAAATGAGAAACATTTGGTTTCTTACCAGTGAAAGATTATTTAGGTGTACTCATGCCAGGTATTCTATGAGGACAACGGTTTTTCACATAAACCACAGTATTTCATGATTCTGCCCACAAATGCATTGGTAGGCCATGATCATACAACATCACTCATGCAGCACCCACGATCATTTTTTTCTTTCTCTCCGCGACCCCATTTTGTTGTGGGTTATGAGGCACTATGAGTTCTCTTTGAATTCCTTCTTTACTACAGAGTTCTTTGAATTCATTAGAGATGTATTATCCACCATTATCACTCCTTAGAGCCTTCACTTGCTTCCCTGACTCTTTNGTACTCATGCCAGGTATTCTATGAGGACAACGGTTTTTCACATAAACCACAGTATTTCATGATTCTGCCCACAAATGCATTGGTAGGCCATGATCATACAACATCACTCATGCAGCACCCACGATCATTTTTTTCTTTCTCTCGGCGACCCCATTTTGTTGTGGGTTATGAGGCACTATGAGTTCTCTTTGAATTCCTTCTTTACTACAGAGTTCTTTGAATTCATTAGAGATGTATTATCCACCATTATCACTCCTTAGAGCCTTCACTTGCTTCCCTGACTCTTTCTCCACCAATGCTTTAAACTCACAAAACTTTGAGAATGTTTGATCCTTCTTCTGCATGAAGAATATCCAACATTTACAAGAAAATTCATCAACAAAAATAACATAATACTTATGTTTTGTGTTGAAGCAACTGAGAATGGTCCACACATGTCTGTGTGAATTCTCTCTAGGATCACCAAAGCACGGTTCTCCTTTTCATGAAAATTGGACTTTACATACTTCCCCAAGGTGCACCCCTTGCACTGATCTAACTGAGCAAGTGTTCCCCTTGGAAGTCTAGTAGATATTTGTTGCATGATATTCAAGGTTCCATGATGAATATGGACCAATTGTTTGTGCCATAATTCACCCTCATCCCAACTCACCACTTTTTCTGCCTTTCCCACCATGGCACCATAGCCATCTACCTCCAACATGTAGAGATTCTTAACTCAAATCCCTATTTTCTTGACTTGACCCGTTTCTTTATGTCGCAGGTAGGATTTTCCACCACTAAAAGTAATGTCATAGCCTTTGTCCTCCAACATTGTGACTGAGACCAGGTTTTTCTTCAGACCTGGAACATGCATAACATTTTTCAATTGAAATGGTTTACCTGACTCCCTCTAAAAGGTAATGGTACCAATTCCAATCGCACTATACCATCCATCGTTGTCCATCTCAATATGCATTCTGAGATATTTCTCCTCCAAGTCACTGAAAAACTCTCTATCTCCCATCATGTGGTAGGAAGCACCACTATCCAAATATCACACTGATCCTGATGCACTTGAAGCCATGCATACGATCAAAGATAATTCAAGTTCAAATTGTGAGACAAGAGCCTCACCAG
Source organism: Picea sitchensis (assembly GCA_010110895.2). NCBI lineage: Eukaryota > Viridiplantae > Streptophyta > Pinopsida > Pinales > Pinaceae > Picea > Picea sitchensis. The sequence continues at coordinate 91,139 of SNQJ01S0007987.1, read as the reverse complement.
TTGCAGCTCCAACAACCGTCTTGTTCTTCCTCTTCTGTGGATAGTTAGTAGCGAGATGCCCATGTTCATGACAGTGAAAACACTTCACTTTGGACAAATCCAGCTTCTTGACTTTAGACTCGGATTTTGAATGGAATTTCTTCCCTTTTCCTTTCCTTTCCTTGGAATTCAAAGAACAATCCTCTTCATCATCATGCTTTGATGAATATCCATCTCTGGTGTTCCGCCTGAACTCCTCCTGCATTAGATCCAACCATAGTTGTTCCCAATCTGGCAATTTTTCCCTTCCATTGACAAAGTCTTGATAACTGTGCCAACTCTTTGGATGTCCTAGGAGAGCCAAGCTCACAAAATCATCAGCAACGACTGTTATTCCTACACTTCCAAGCTCATCCTGACATTGGACAAACTTCGTGAGATATTTTGGAATAGAGTCGCCCTTCTCCATCTTGATCTTCTGAGTTTATCTTTGAGTGCCAATTTCCTATGGTCGTTGTTGTTTTGGAATAGATCCGTCAAAACATTCCACATTGCATGTGGTGTGGCTTTCCCATGGAGACTTGAGACAATGTGGTCTCGTACTCCCTCCAACAAGATCCTCCTCGCCTTTGCCACTTTCTTTTTCCATTCATCAAGATTTGTAGTGTCTGTCGCATCTGGCTTAGGAACATATTTGTCAATGTATTCCTTCAAGCCATTGTCTTCAAGTACTGCTTCCATCCTATCCTTCCAAGAAATGTAGTTCGAGCTACCCTCAAGTGCATACTCCAAAATCAAGCCATTGAAATCCATTTCGATCTTGAATCAACTGTAGCACCAAGAAATTACTTCTTCAAATTCAAATTTCATCCAACCACAAAATCAACTGCTACAATCCTTCTTGCCCTGGGAGGTTCCCACCTGACCAGTTACTATCCTGAGGGAATTTTGCACCTCGCCAATGTATAGCCTGCGAAAATTTTGAGGAAGTTCACACTATAATGCACAGTGGGGTGAGGGAGGTTCGTACCTCTCCTTTAAGTAGCCTGTAAAAATCCTAGGGAGATTTGCACCTCTCCTTTGAGTAGGGTGCGGAAATTTCTTCTCTTAGAAATGTGCGAAGTTTTCAGTACTATGTCATCGCACCTTGCTAGAGACGGGACCTATGAAAATACTATTATTTTCACACCTCACTTTCGTAGCTCTGTGGCTCTGATACCATGTAGAAATTTCAATACAAATTAAGTATTTCCTGCGATTATCCTGATCTAACAATTATATTCCATTGTTAAATGCATAATCGCTTCTACTAATATTCTTGCGGAAATTAAACCACGATCACAAAGTGAAATATCAAGAACACATAACACATAAGTTTTTTCGAGAAAGCATAAAGCTAAAAACCCCACTATCATATATTATGTATATCATGGATCATGAAACAATCTCATACAAAATCTAATCCAAGAGCTCTCAGTACAATACAATCGTCTCACACTGTCATACAAAAATTGACAAATTCATGTGCCAATATTTTGTCTCCAGACAGCCTACCCCCTCTGCACAATCCCTACAATTAGAATTCTCACAAAGAATTCAAATTTCCTAGTTTGCACATTCTCATGAGCATATCCACTACATGTGTGATTGCACGAGTGCACTTCACTCAAATCACAACTGATATCCAATCTGTTCCTATCACCTGTTATCTCAACTAGATCTTCACTAGATATGACATGCATGTAGTTAACCATGGTGAATATTCAGTTGCATGTGAGTTCACTGATTGTGAATTAATTAATAATTAATTTACTAAACTCTCACTAGTCCAAGTTTAGTTACAAATCCTCTATCCAAACAAACCTTTGTTAATCCTCTCTCCAGAATCTTGTTAAACACCTCTACTGTTTCATTGGATTGAAAATGGTAGTGGATATTTTTATGATGTTGAATTAAGAACTTTGTTGTAATCTTTTCTATTGTACTACTAATAAAATGACCACCCTGATCATTGGTCAGACTCCTAGGACATCCAAATCGAGTGATAATATTTAAAAAAATAAACCTGGCAGCAATATCGATTGAGCAATCCTATACAATTTCTACCTCATCCTAATGTGTAAGGCAATCATTTGTGGTAATAATATACCTAGCCTTTGAATTCTTAGTTGTGGGATGATCGGCCCAATGAATTCGAACACCCACTTCTCAAATGCTTGCAGAGCTCGAACTGGCCGAAGAGGTAATTCATCTCGTCGTGATGGCTTTCCCACTCTTTGACAGAAATCACAAGATCTAGTATATGCCTTTGCATATTTGAATAGTGTGGTATTTCCTCCAACATGTCCTCCCGCAACTCCACTCTGGCATTCCCACAATATGTCATGTCTCTTGTGATCTAAGACACACCTCTTGAGGATGTTGTTATTGGGTAAATCGGTAGATGCAGACATGAACTAATCCCCCTATATCCACCTAGATCTAGAACAAAACGAGACGGAACATGACACTTTCCCTAAGTTGTGATCATTGAGTTTGCTACCAAAGAAGGAATAGAAAACATACCTTATGAATCTCTTCCTTATATCTTTGTTGTCCATGCTTCACTCTAATGCTCCTATGAAATAAGATCTGCAATAATACTAACCAACCAATGTGAAAGCAAAAATAGTAGAATTCAATGACAATCTAAACATGTGATCAAGGAATCATGTAATAAAATACCAATCATTTTATGGGAAAGAGACATGCCACCATATTATATTAATGAAAAGTAGAAGATACAATCTAATTGCCTTGATGTTGCAAGTTCCCTTTTAGTGGTCCTTTGTTCCAACACACACATACACTTGCTCTAAAATTCACATGAAGATAATCCACAAAATCTCGATGGACAAATGGAGACCTCAAGCATCACTAAAAACAGGATTCTTCACACAGTATTCAACCTATTCTTTCATCAATTCTCTGCTTAATCTTGCTTAACCTTTTCCATGAGAGGACCCTCCTTATATAGGAGAAAGTTAAGTGGTTAAAGGGATGAGGATGATCCCACCAAATCATAGAAACCAGTAGGATCTCAACCATATGAACGCCACCTCAAATTCTAGAAGATTCCTCTTCTAGAAACTTCATGAAACCTCTTTCCAGTTTTAGCTTTGGAACGTCACCGCACCCTACGGAAACCCCGCGGGAAAGCTATAGAGAAGCCTACAGAAATCATATATTTTTTCACTGTGTAATAGATGCAGCCTATGGACCCTTTCTAAAAAGTAGTCTTGTAGAGGAGGAAAGAAGTTTCTTTTCTCAGGCAAAAGGTCATTTTGGGAGCCTGAACACATGCTTGTGAAATCATCATCAAGGTGACCAAAATAATGTGTAACAGAATGGCCCATTTGGAACTGACACAGGGAAGGCCGACATGGTAGGAATTGACAACTCCATATGGCCAACTCAAAAGAGGGCTTGGTTTAACTTCTCTTAAACATATGAATGACACGACACTAGTCTTGACAACATTGACTCAAAGACGACCCAAGATATGAACTTGCAGAAAGCTAGATGAGAGACAAATGGATTTCCCAACCTGGATCCAAATGATGAAGGGGGTGTCATGTTCAAGAGAAACGCTTACTGCCACTAACACAAATACATAGACACATCTCTTTCCCAAATTTTCCCCCACCATTTCTCACGAGTACCTCTTTATTTTTATGCAAGCTTGAGGAGGATAACATATGCTTGTTAATTTAAGATCATCCTTCAGACAAGTCCCTCGGACTATGTTTAACGAACCCTAAGAAGGAGTGGTTCAGTCTTGTGCGGGTCTTTTGATGTTTGTTTAATGAGTCCAAAGATAGAAAACTTGGGGGTTTTTCATATTTTGAGAGTCTGAAAAACACTTAAAGAGAATGCTCCCAATTCCTTTTTCATAAAGTAGTTCGACAGTACTGAAAAAGTGATAAAATATCACCCATAAAACGTTTTATTCAAATACTTTTATGAGCGTGAAAAGAACAAGGTTGCTCGACAACCTTTTCGTTTTTATGGAGTGTGAAAAGAGCTTAAATGTTACTCCATAAGTTTCATCATTTTTGTGTTACCATGACGAGTACGAAAAGATGACAAAAGTATACTTGGTTGCATTCTCATCGATTTTCGAGCACGAGAACAAACAAAGACTAAGCTCAAGGATTTTCTAAAAAACCTTAAAAAGTAATCGTACACGCGACGAAAAAGAAAAACAAATTGAAAAAACTGTCTATACTTCATTGTTTGGAACCCTAGTCTTCCCATCTGTGAGAAACAAAACACTCATGAGACCATTAGACTTGTAGGTTTTTGAGAAAATATATTTAAATGATATAAAATATTTTTAGAAAAAGTAAAAAATGAGATAAATAGGGGTAAGAACTCATTTTCACTATTTCATTTGTATTTGGTCAAAAACTTGTCTAAGAGCCCTTTTTTCACCTCNTATGTTTAACGAACCCTAAGAAGGAGTGGTTCAGTCTTGTGCGGGTCTTTTGATGTTTGTTTAATGAGTCCAAAGATAGAAAACTTGGGGGTTTTTCATATTTTGAGAGTCTGAAAAACACTTAAAGAGAATGCTCCCAATTCCTTTTTCATAAAGTAGTTCGACAGTACTGAAAAAGTGATAAAATATCACCCATAAAACGTTTTATTCAAATACTTTTATGAGCGTGAAAAGAACAAGGTTGCTCGACAACCTTTTCGTTTTTATGGAGTGTGAAAAGAGCTTAAATGTTACTCCATAAGTTTCATCATTTTTGTGTTACCATGACGAGTACGAAAAGATGACAAAAGTATACTTGGTTGCATTCTCATCGATTTTCGAGCACGAGAACAAACAAAGACTAAGCTCAAGGATTTTCTAAAAAACCTTAAAAAGTAATCGTACACGCGACGAAAAAGAAAAACAAATTGAAAAAACTGTCTATACTTCATTGTTTGGAACCCTAGTCTTCCCATCTGTGAGAAACAAAACACTCATGAGACCATTAGACTTGTAGGTTTTTGAGAAAATATATTTAAATGATATAAAATATTTTTAGAAAAAGTAAAAAATGAGATAAATAGGGGTAAGAACTCATTTTCACTATTTCATTTGTATTTGGTCAAAAACTTGTCTAAGAGCCCTTTTTTCACCTCGTATTTCAATGGTCGATTTTGGGGACCAAAGATGATCATTTGGCGAATGGTTTGCATGAAAATGGTATGTACCTCATCCTCTTCATTTTCAATGGTTTAAAATTCATTTCAATCGGTTAAAAGATGATTTTTTGGGTGAATGTTTTGGCTGTAGGTGTGCACTGGGGCCGCCGCAGGTGACCCATATCGGTACCTGCGGAAATCAAGGATTTCCATAGGCCCCCAATGGTTCACCTACAGAAACCCCACACTATAAATGAAGCTCATTTCTAGTGGCTGAAAAACCCAAAAAACATGCATACATTTTCTCAAAAAGAATTCCAAAATGAATGATTAAAGGTGCTAACTTCTTTCTATCCTCTCCATGCAGGTATTTTGATTGCAAAAATGTTGGAGTGGAGAGAAAGAGAGCATGAAGACGATGATACTATGGATTTGACTAATCCAGGCACCATAAATGCCTTACGACAGTGTGGCCTGTTAAAGTTCTTCAAGATCTAGGGCATGAGAGCCCAACTGAGACTGTTAGAATACCTATTTCATATGTGGGATGTGGACCAACAAGTATTTCATGTGGGTGCTCATGTTCTTTCCTTGGACATCAAAGATATTTAATTTTTGATAGGTCTATCCCGTCGTGGGGTGAAAGTGACCTTAACAGGAGGTTGAGGTGGTGGTTTTTCGATGAGTGAATACATTAGACGCTATTGTGAACCTGAGGTCGAGCGGTGCAAAGGTAAAGTGGATATCAGAGGGGTTCATGATCTGACTTTTAGAACCATTCTTTTCACCATTGCACGGATGGCAGGGAGTGCTTCTCCGTACATGGCTCTTTAGAGATACTTTCATTATGTCGTGGAATGCATGAAACCTCATGTGTTCAACTGGTGTGATGGCCTCCTCCACAGTATGAAGAGCCAGTTGAACAAGAGCAAGAACGGAGAATTAAAACAATTTGGGTATGGATCCATTTTGGTATCTTTATTCCTAGAAAGAGTCCATCACTTATGCCTGTAGGTAGAGTGGAATATACCAGTGCCACGAGATCCGCGGATGAAGTGGTGGTGTGATCTCATGTCCTGGCATGTAGTGGGCCCCATTATTAAATACAATGATACATTTTTTGATTGGCTGGAGCCTCAGATCTTAATGATCGATGACTATGCATATGTCAGGCTGGATTTTTGTAATGAATCTTACTTGGTGCTACCAGAGGGTTCTCAGTGGGGGGACCTAGGTAAGAAAAACATTTTGCTTTTATGTTGTTTTTGTAAATTTTTAAAATATCAAGTATTTTTATGTTTCCAATCCAAGGACTAATCAAAAAATTTTAACCATGCAGATGTAGGGCCATATCATCCCCCGGGTACATCCCCTATCTAGAGGCAAGGGGAAGTGGCAGTAGTGGTAGGATGGGATGCAAAAGATTATGAAGAAATCGAGTAGAATCTAGAGGGTTGACTGCATGCATCCCAGATATGTCGATCGACGAGGTCCCGAGGCGTTCCCAGCGCCATACCGTAGGCGTATCTGGTCCACTGAGATGATTTCTTCATAGGGTAGCACGAGAAGTAGTATGATACCATGAGTAGCACCCATGACACTATTTTGTAGAAGTTGTGGGCTTCGTATTTTGACATTTTGGTATTTGGACAGAAAAACAATC
>SNQJ01S0007987.1:66404-77945 GCA_010110895.2 Picea sitchensis | reverse complement strand
CATGCATTAGGTTTAGATAGATTTGAAAGGAAGTCAGTGTCCACGTTAAGCATTTTTCTGTCTAGGGTTAAGGTCAAGCCTTAGAGGTGATCTACCTGTCCACAGGGAGATTTTCCTACAACAGTAGGAAACAAAGGTAGTGCTGCAAAGTGTCAATTTGATATCCTTCCATGTCTAACTTGTATATCATTCTCCATAATTGTATATCACTCTCCATAACTGTTCAAGACTACGATAGAACTTGTATATCACTCTCCTTAATCATTCAAGAATGCGCTGGAGGATTTACGATAGGATGCCTCCGTGGAATAAGAGCCAAAGACTACAATTGATAAGGAATTCCCAACTGCATATATAGAATTGGTGTACAGAGAGAGACTACTGAGTATGATTAGGGTGCTTGTAGCTATGTGGTTGAGCTCACTAGCTTAATAAATATATTGCTTAAAAAGAAGAAAATGCCCCAAAGCTAGCTATCCAAGCCAGTGATTCCAAGCCCTCCATGAGTCTATAACCCCAATTTCTCCTCCTCGTCCTGCCCCTAAAAAGGTAAGTGAGGTAGTCCTCATTTTTATGTACAGTAAGCGAGTAAGATTTGATGTGATCATTTACTAAAAAAAAATAAGGAACCCTGGGACCCTGCTTTCTATACTTACCCAACAGAGATGGGACCTACGGGGTTCAATGCATAGAACAATCATGCGTACTACACCTCTATAACATCCTGCTCTTGCGTGCACTTCTGATATGACTTATTCTTTAAGGACAATTGAGTGCAAGTGATCTAGTTCATTATATGAGTGATTGCTTCACTTATGGATTCTGATGATGAGATTATGATTTATGATGTTATGTTATGTTATTATGTATAGACAAGTGCTATTGACTAGTTTCTCCTGAGTGTGCATGAAACTTGGTAGGTTGAGGATGCCGACGACATCGGTGAACCTCCTTGGACTCCAAATTGAGTCAGGGAGTGGAATGTTTATGGTTTGTGTATTTCTGTTATTGCATATGTGACATATTGATATGACTGATATAATATGATGTTGTTTATAGATCACTGACATGTTTGTTGATGTATGCAGGCTGACGATAGCTTGCTAATTAGAATCACATTTGGATTAGAGGGGTCATGCACGAAAACTAGACTTATTGAGGGAGAGGTGTGGAAACAACCCTACCTCAACCTACTAGCACTCTCGCCATGGCTCGAAATGTAGGTCAACGATTACCTAGTTCGAGAGATCCATGATGCCATGAATGAAGACTGTGATAGTCACTCACAATGATTCTAAGGGGCGCACAATAAGGTAGGGTCCTTATTCCTTAGAGGCCCTTAGTCTCCCACAAGGTCACTTGACGAAGTATTGACTCCAGGGGTTTGACGTCTACCAAAATCAGTCAAAAGGTGAAGGGAACCCTTGGAGCACATAGTGCATATTGAAGGGCATGTCGTGCAAATAAAACATGAATGCAGACAAGTGGCACCCTTGGAGAACGTAGATCATCTTGAAGGGCATGTCGAAATTTTAACTATGGTAAGTTAATAAACCTAGTACATAGAAAAATATGCCTCCTTAGGACCTGGTTAGCCTTAAAATGAATGATGGTATGAGTAAAGTTTTTTAACTAATTTTTCCCTTAAAAACTATCGCCGAGCCTAGTGAATTTAAAACCTAGTTCTAAGTAGAACATGTGAACAAAAATAAAACTTAATGGACATTTAAAAAGGAGGGGGTAAAGAGAATTCAAACATTAATAATTAAAGTAAAATTTTAATGAAGGATTAAATTATTAAAAGGGTAAATTGTTGTTTATGTCTAAACTTGCTAATTATGAACTTAGATAAAAAGGGGAACTTAAAGAAAAAGGGAAACTTAAAGAAAAAGGGGAATGTCTAACATAGTAGGGAATCAAGTATTCAAAACCTTCTAATTGTGAACTCAACTAGGTTTTAAGAAATGTGTCATTCATTTAAGAAATGTAAGGGAACAAAGAGACACCGAGGAGTGTTGTTAGGAATGCTTTTAGGTGGGTGAGGAAAATAGGAAAAATTGAATTAATTAGTTAATTAATTTTCTGGTGTAACTAAGGGATCGGGTGACATGTGAATGGGGGAGGTTTATCCTAATTAAATTTAATAAAAAGAATCTAATAAGGGTTTGGACGACTAATCACTAAGAAAAATCTATAAAAAGGATGGCGGAGGAGGAGTATGGAGGACGTCTGGTAGGCGTAAGGTTACACTGCCGATATTTTTCTTGACTGATTTTTCTTGTGGGAGTTGGGATGCCCAGCTCGATTAGAGAGTGGTAGCTCGACCTTGCAAGATGATATGGGAGCTAGCTTTCTCTGGATTGTGTGTGTGGCACCTTTGCGGCTCGAGGGGCTCATGGGGAAGAATAGTACCCCTAGTGTTGGCTGGGAGGTACCAGTGAGGTCTCTAAGATTAGAAAGTGGGAGGACGTCTGGATCGCCAGAGATTGAAGAGAAATTCAAAGCTTAGCCTTGTCGGTGAAGGTATTCTCCTTACACATGCATTGTGATTGATTGGGTTAGATGTGTATGATTTCCTTATTCCCACATTTGTATAAAACATAGTTATTGAAGGTATTCTCTTTACGCATGCATTGTGATTGATTGGGCTATATGTGTATGATTTCCTTATTCCCTCATTTGTATAAAACAAAGTTATCGAAGGTATTCTCTTGCGCATGAATTGTGAATGATTTGGTTATATGTGTATGATTTCCTTAGTCCCTCATTTGTATAAAACATAGTTATCAAAGGTATTCTCTTGCGCATGAATTGTGAACGCTTTGGTTGTATGTGTATGATTTCCTTATTCCCGCATTTGTATATAACACAATTATCGAAGGTATTCCCTTGCGCATGAATTGTGAATGATTTTGTTATATGATGATGATTTCCTTATTCCCTCTTTTGCATAAAACACAGTTATAAAAGGTATTCTCTTGCGCATGAATTGTGAATGATTTGGTTATATGTGTATGCTTTCCTTATTCCCACATTTGTATAAAACACAGTTATTGAAGGTATTCTCTCATGCATGAATTGTGATTGATTTTGGTATATGTGTATGATTTCCTTATTCCCGCATTTGTATAAAAATGTAGTTTTCGAAGGTACTCTCTTGCGCATGAAGTGTGATTTGATTGGGTTATATGTGTATGGTTTTCTTACTCTAGCATTGTGTAAAACACTGTTCTCGATTGCATTCTCTTGGCCCATGAATTGTAATAAGATTCGGTTAGATATGTATGGTTTCTATTTCACCCCAAAGGTAACAAAACCGGTGGTGTCGAATGTATTCCCTTGACGCTGGGATTGTCACCAGCTAGGATGGATCCAAAATGTTTCTCTACTGCCGCAACTATAATAAAACTTCGTTCGAATTTGTAGTCCCCTTGACAGTCAATTCTAGAAGGAATTTTTATGGTCTCTTTGAATTCAGTGGATGTGCCTTGTGTTGAACTTCCTTCGTTGTTTCCCTTCTTTTATGAACCTTTTTACTTCCTGCATGTTGTCGGGACTAGTCTTTAAATTAAAACTCCCTTTTTCCTTTTCCATAGGAATGAGTACTATTGATATTGTGCATAGGAGTATAACTTCTCATTAAAGTCGAAACACAACTTGGGGTGTTATACCTTGACTCCTAGGGAACTTGAGATCGAAGGCCCGAGGCGACGTTCCTCATGGTGAGCCTTCATTTGTGAATGAGCGTTGTTGCTTGAGTGTACTCATAACACTTTTTCCCATCCTGTCGCAGATTTCTCTGGCTAGCCGAGTTTAACCACCCTCTTGATAAATCTATTGTCCAATATAAGTGATTGTGCACGATCCTCTGAGCCTTAGGATTTAGGTGGTATGAAATTGTGCGTGAGGACTCTCATACTCCAAGGTCGGTGTCACCCACCCCGTCTATTGGATTTTGGAATTTCTTGATTTTGATTGCCTTCCACACTTGCAACACACAAGTTTTTGTTACACACTAATAACATCAACCCCTCTTGAACAACCTGCGTTGACTTATTGTACAAAGCCACAACCTGGTATCCTACATTTTCTCATCGTAATGTGACTCCCTCGTCGCTATGTGTGGGATCCCAAGGCTCAGCGCCTTCACCCTTGGCCCAACGGTTGGCTTCTTTCTCATGCTTTGGATGCCTGCAAAATCGTTAGTATTTACCAGGGAGCCTGAAAATTCGTAATGGCGAAACTGTGCCTCTGGGAGGTTACCGATCCCTTATCTATGTCGATCATTAATTCTCCCAAAGGTTTTGTAGACACCGCAGTGAATTTTTCATGGAAGACTCCGCGCTGGGAAGTGACTCAACATTGCCTCTGACAAACGTCAAATTCACCAGGGATTCAAAGTTACCTCAGGATTGGGTTGGCCACACTATCTATGTTTTTCTTTCCCACGTTGAGTTCTTAATCCCCCTTTTTGCGCACAAAGAGATTGGTGCGGTATGCGCCCTTCTAGTTTCAAAAAGGGTTTTATTGACTACTAGCCCCTTGAATGATAGTATTCACCTTTTATCCTAATCCTTCATGCTTAAATTCTTATGTATTTTGATGACATTCACTTAAAAAAAAAAAAACGATTTTCACTTTCATTGTTATTTTAATTTATACTTTTAAAATATGGCTTTCACTTTTAATCATAAATGATGGCTTTCACTTTCATTGTTAATTATATTTTAAGATATGGCTTTCACCTTTTTAATTAAATGATGGCATTCACCTTGCTAATCATAAATGATGGCATTCACCCTTTATTCACCCTTTAATTATAAATTATGGCAATCACTTTCATTGTTATTTAATTAGAAATGATGGCATTCACTTTGATTATCATTTATATTCATAAATGATGGCATTCATATTGTGTTGGAATCAGAAAAAAAATTTATGTTAAACTTTAAGATGTAAGCTTATTTTTAACTTGTACCATGTGGCTTATGGTTGTATTCACCTTATTTGCACTTTTAATGTTATGTGGTTGGGGGCAATCCCCCTTGCCACCTCTGGGATGGTATGATACCTTTTAAAAGAATGCATCACTTTATGTTTTCACTAATTTTGGTTACCTCGTATGATGATGACTAACTAGTAATTAAATCCGTTGGACCACTAATAATGGATAGATGCAAATGCACACATAAATTGCAGTATCGATGAGTGGTAGTAATAGATGGAATGCACACACCGAGTTAAATAAATGACGCTTTGGCGCCCAAGATTAAAATGATGCTCGCTGAATTGTGGTTTAGATTTTCTTGCGCAGTCCATGTTGATGATGAGAAGAATTAGAAGTTAGAGTTCTTGCACACGTAAATTTTTGGCATAAGTGATGTTAGTCCCTAGCCGCCTCGAGCGTAGCCAAACCGTGATGTAAGGAATGATATTAGAGGCTTTAGACTACTTGCGTGTGATATGTTATTAGGTTGTGAATGAATGTTAGACCTTAGATCTTGCACAATGAATTAATTGACGATACTCTCGCTCCTCAACTCTAGGTGATGATTAATTTATGTTTGCGTTTAGTTTTCCTTACGCAACTTGTGTGTATAGTCATTCACCTTACGCCTTCACATATGTGGTCTTATGACGGGTTAATAACCCTTTCTTGCATCATCAATGTACTAACGAATGAGGAATTAACGACTTTTATTGCACCATGAATTTATTAACAAATTATTGTTGTAGACTACAGACTGCTTGCGCAAATTGGAAATGATATGTTATTTCATGAGTTCTGCAAATGATTCCTAGAGCACCATGTTTATTGATGTTTTATTTTCCTAACGCAGCTTAATTTTTTTTTTTTGATCTGTTGTGCGTAGCTTTTTGTTGTAATGATGGGGTGTTACATATGGTATCAGAGTGGGTTCAACCCTACGACTGTGGATAGCCACTCCTTCCATTGAATTGAGCCTTTGATTTATTAACTTGTCCTTGTGGTAATCATGGTTAGGGGAAATCGTAGATATTCACAACGTGGTGCCAGGGGAGGAGGCGCGACGCCTCCAGTAGCACCCGTGCCAAAGGAGTCCAACCCCCAAGGAGAAGAACAAGTCTTGAGCATGAGCGGTTTGTCGTGCATGATGCATTGGGTCCGACAAGGTCCTTCCAGGGAAATGTTAGATGCCTTGACTAACCATTTGTACTGAGATAAGGCCAGGGTGCCTGTACCCCTGAGGGTCCACAATGCACCCCAACCAGTACTGGTAGCTTTCACAGAGAAATCGAGAGGGTTAAGTTCCAGAGTCCACAAGTGCCACAGACAACTAGGCCGTCGAGGCATGGATGGAGAACAAGGTGATGTGATTCACACTTCACAATTACGACCTCCAACACAAAGGTCTGTATGGTGGTATTCCCTAGCTAAAGGGGAGCACTCTTCCATGGTGGAAGATGTTCTTACCTCAGCTAAACATGGTTTTCGAAGCCATGTATGGGAAGGATTCGAGGAACGATTCTGGGAGAAGTAATTGTCAGAAGAATTCTTTGAGTGCCAGCTCGATGAGATCAACGCCTTAGGACAGGTTGGTCGTACGGTGCCGGATTGTGAGACTGGATGTTGGGAGCTACTTCGATATGCCCTGCATCTGAACACGAAGAAGTTGGAGATCAATAAATTCATGATCAACCATAAATCCAACTTTCGTGTGAAGGTGAGGATGTAAATTCCTCGGACGTTGCATGATGCAGTCTAGTGAGCCTTTTAAGTAAGAAGGAATTGACCGCAGGAGTAAGGGTAGGACTCCTGCAAGACTGTATGGAATAAAAACATCTGGTGTGCAACAACATCATACACCAACCAAAAAATACATCTTGGTATCAAGACACGTCTATAGAACCCTTGTTCATGAAACCACGATGGAAGGGTCCTCAACAAAAGACCCCCTATAGGGGACCTTCGCCAACAACCGCAGTTAGGCTTGTCAGCAGAAAAAACCAAGATCTTAGGCTGGTGGGCCAACAACTTCTATTTCAGGGATAAGAGTATTGGACTAGAGGTGGGTGATGGTCATCTGGAGAGATACCATACCAGCAAGACTGTCCGGTTGAAAGGGCCAGAGCGGTTGGGTCAACAAGACATAGTACCGTGGTGGAGATGGGCAAGTCCCATAGGATTCATGACCGCGGTAAATCACCGCCAATCCGAGAACTAGTCCATTTTGCTCAAGGCGTCAGGTACTATCGCCAATCAAACCTCTAGTATTTCTTAGATCCTGATGCTACAAAGAGCTCTATTTCTTGTATCGCACTGAAGTGATTAAGGTAAAGGCTGTCAGACATGCCATGTTTAGTTATGTGGAAATGGCTTCTTGAGCCAAGCAGAAGGTTGGATGAAGGTTACAGGGTGTAGCCTTAACCAAAGATATTTTCTCACGAAGGACAACCTATGTCACAATATTGAGATCTTATGATGACATGATCAGTATGGATTGGTGGGAATCACATGATGCGATACTCAACGCTACGATGAGGCTGTGGATTTGGACCGATGATGAAGGACAAAGAAGTGTGATTGTAGGAAGAAAATAGGGATTATCCCCGAGGTTCATTTATTCCCTAAAACTACATGAGAGCATGTGAAAGGATGCAATTTGTATGCATACTTAGTGCCGAATGACAAGGGCATGGCAGAAGGATTAGAAGACCTTCGGGTAGTACGAGAGTTTGCAGACGTGATTCCCAGAAGAATTACCAGGTGTGCCACCTGAAGCCAAGATGGAATTTACCATCGATCTAAAACTTGGAACTGAATCGATGGAAAGAACACATTATAGGATGTCAACTCCAAGTTTTAGGTAGTGTCTCCACACTCTCAAGGCATACACAATAGCTAACAACTCTAATTCATGTGTCACATAGTTCACTTCATGCCTTCTAAATTTCTCAAGATGTAAGCGATCACTCGATTGTATTTCATCAAGACTCTGCCTAAGCCTTCCTTGGATGCATCCATGCATACCAAGAAGTCATCATCCATATCAGGGACCTTTAGTATCGATGTTGTCGTCAATATCTCCTTGAGCTTTCAAAATTCTTCCATGCATTTCTCATTCCATACAACTTCTTGTTTTTCTTCTGTAATTCCGTATTTGGATTTTTTATCTTCAACAACCCTCGACGAACCATCAATAATATCCAGTTAACCCAAAAAACTACATACTTATGGTATGCTCCTCGACGCAGGTCGTTCCCTAATAGCCTCTACCTTTGTTGGCTCCACAAATATACCTTCGTTGAAGATAACATGCCCCAAAAGAGCCTTCGATAGTTTCCCAATTAATTTGTTCTCGTAGACACTGTTGTACTTGACGCAAAATTTCATCAATGAATACTTGAACAAACTGGTCCAAGTATTCATGGAACACCTCATTCATCAAGCTCATGAATACCCCGGGGCGTTTGTCAGTCCTAACGGAAAAATGATAAACTCGTAATTCCCAACCGTGTCTTGAATGTGGTCTTAGGAATGTCTTCCTCCTTGATCTATAATTGGTGATACCCTGATCTCAAGTCGATCTTCGAAAACACCGTCACGTATTTCATCTGATCTATAGATCATCTATTCTTGGAAATGGATAATGGTTATGTATTGTTTCCTTGTTCAATTGACGGTAGTTGATGCATAGTCTCCACGACCTATCCTTCTTCCGTAGGAGAAATAACAGGTGCACCCCAAGGTGACACACCTGGATGTATAACTCCTAGGCTCGAAAACTCCTTCAGCTTCATTTGTATCGATGAAGGAGTTGACATCCGATAAAGTGTGTTAGCTTCTTGGTATGCATGGATGCATCCAAGGAAGGCTTAGGCAGAGTCTTGATGAAATACAATCGAGTGATCGCTTACATCTTGAGAAATTTAGAAGGCATGAAGTGAACTATGTGACACATGAATTAGAGTTGTTAGCTATTGTGTATGCCTTGAGAGTGTGGAGACACTACCTGATTGGACAAAAAATCGAACTAAAAATGAACCACTGGGGTTTACAACACTTGTTTCACAAAAAAAACTTGAAAGCGCGGAAAAGGCGTTGGTCAAAACAACTTATTGATTACGATTATGAGATTTCCTACTTAAAAGGAACAATGAATAGAGTGGAAGCGACACTAACTGGTATAAAGAGGGTAAGGAATTATTTGGACAAGACACCATGTTGGTACCAAAATTGAGGGATATACTGTGGACAACGATGAATCTTTGTGATATAATAACCAAATTTAATTACATCCCAACAACGAATTGAGAAGTTTTGATCTTATGCGAAGCTCATAGAGTAGTCTACATGGCTCATCTAGGAGTCATGAATATGAGGAGCGACCTTAAGTCGTTATTCTTCTGGAAGGGATAAAGACAAACATCGTCAACTACATGGTGATATGTCTAGAAGGTCGATAGGTAAAGGATGAGCATGGACATTCGATAGAATTGCTATGGCCACAAGCTGTTCCAGAATCGACATGGGAGGTCATTTCGACGGACTTCACTATTGAATTACCGTTGATGGAAAGGAGGCATGACTTGATTGTCGTGACAATTAACACTCTAACAAAGAGTTCACATTTTGTCCCTGTGTGTATGACGCATCAGGCGCTAGGTATAGCTATATTTTATATCTACAAGATTTGAGACTACCATACGTACCAAAGGAATCGTGTCCGATAAGGGATTCAATGTTTGTAAGATGATTTGGATGAGTTCCCAAGAGGCCTTGGGAACACCACTGAACTTTATTACAACATGTCCTTGAGATAGACAGGATGACCGAAGGAATGAACCAAATTGGGAAGGTTGTGCTGCGTATGCGTGTGTTGGACCAACATAAAATTTGGGAATAGTTTTGGCCGCTCGCTGAGTTTGTGTGGAACAAAAACCATCAAAGCACCATTAGGATGGTGTCATTTGAATTTCTTGATGTGCAACTCTGTCAGATGCCTTGGAGTTTAGATCGAATTCAGGATGGGGTCCTGGTAGGACCATAAGTGATCCAAGAATTGTAAGAACATTTACAAATGATAAAAAGGGGATGGAAGAAGTGAAGGATCTGCAGAAGGGTTTGCCGATGTGCATAGTGTCGACCATAATTATGAAGGGCATAATGGATAGCCATGCCTCATTCGTTGAGGCGTTGCACAATGTTTATCTTGTATCCATGTGCGACTTTAGGTCAGTGATCCTACGCATGTGATTGACCTGAGTTATTGGATGATGTTGGGAGAGGGTGCACTCACGGAGAAGCCAATCCATTTTCTGGACCGTCAAATTTGACAGCTACGACGTCGAACTGTTGACCAGGTCAAGGTCCAGTAGGAAAATTATAGTCCACTCTGAGCTACCTGGGAGGATGCATATGATATGCGTCAACAATTTCCATTTTGGTTGATGGCTAGACATTTAGATATTGTCAGATACTTTATTTCTGCATTTGTATACTGTGAAACTTCGAGACGAAGTCTAAAACAAGAGGGGGTGTATGTAACACCCTTCTCTTGTGCGCACTTCTGATATGACTTATTCTTTAAGGAAACTTGCGTGCTAGTGATCCAGTTCATTATATGAGTTATTGCTTCACTTATGGATTCTGATGATGAGATTATGATTTATGATGTTATGTTATGTTATTATGTATAGATAGGTACTATTGACTAGTTTATCTTGACTATGTAGGACTCTTGATAGGTTGAGGATGCCAACGACATCGATGGAACTCCTTGGACTCCGGATTGAGTTAAGGAGTGGGATGTTTATGGTTTGCGTATTTCTGCTATTTCATATGTGATATATGACTGATATAATATGATGTTTTTTATGGATAGATGACATGTTTGTTGATGGATGCAGGTTGACGATAACTTGCTAATGAGACTCACATTTGGAGTAGAGGGGTCACGCATGACAACCAGAGTTATTGAGGGAGAGGTGTGGCAACATCCCTGCCACATCCTACTAACACTCCCACTGTGGCTCAAACTATAGGTTAACGATTATCTAGTTCGAGATATCTACGACGCCGTGAGGGGAGACTGTGACAGTCTCTCACGATGATTCTAAGGGGTGCGCAATAAGGCATGGTCCTTATTCCTTAGAGGCCCTTAATCTCCCACAAGGTCACCCGATGGAGTATTGACTCCAGGGATTCGACGTCTACCAAAATCAGTCAAAAGACGAGTGGCACCCTTAGAGCACGTAGTGCGTCTTGAAGGGCACGTCGTGCAAATAAAACAAGAATGTAGGTGAGTGGCACCCTTGGAGCACATAGTGTGTCTTGAGGGGCACGTCATGATTTGAACTATGGTAAGTTAATAAACCTAGTACATAGAAAGCTATGCCTCCTTAGGACCTGGTCAGCCTTTAAATGAATGATGGTATGAGTAAAGTTTTATAACTACTTTTTCCCTTAAAAACTGTGGCCAAGCCTAGTGAATTTAAAACCTAGGTCTAAGTACAACATGTCAACAAAAAAAAAACTAAATGGACATTTAACAAGGAGGG
>SNQJ01S0007987.1:44403-66354 GCA_010110895.2 Picea sitchensis | reverse complement strand
ATGACATCAATCAAACCAAACCATTTACATCAGTGACATATGATCCAACAATCTCCCAAGTAATCAAACCATTGGCATCAATGACAAACCATTGGCATCAATGACAACATGATCCAACAGGAGGTACCAGTGAGGTCTCTATGATTAGAAAGTGGGAGGACATCTGGATCACCAGAGGTCGAAGAGAAATTCAAAGCCTAGCCTTGTCAGTGAAGGTATTCTCCTTACACATGCATTGTGATTGATTGGGTTAGATGTGTATGATTTCCTTATTCCCACATTTGTATAAAACATAGTTATTGAAGGTATTCTCTTTACTCATGCATTGTGATTGATTGGGTTATATGTGTATGATTTCCTTATTCCCTCATTTGTATAAAACAAAGTTATCGAAGGTATTCTCTTGCGCATGAATTGTGAATGATTTGGTTATATGTGTATGATTTCCTTATTCCCTCATTTGTATAAAACATAGTTATCGAAGGTAATCTCTTGCGCATGAATTGTGAATGCTTTGGTTGTATGTGCATGATTTCCTTATTCTCGCATTTGTATATAACACAATTATCGAAGGTATTCTCTTGCGCATGAATTGTGAATGATTTGGTTATATGATGATGATTTCCTTATTCCCTCTTTTGCATAAAACATAGTTATAAAAGGTATTCTCTTGCGCATGAATTGTGAATGATTTGGTTATGTGTGTATGATTTCCTTATTCCCGCATTTGTATAAAACACAATGATCGAAGGTATTCTCTCGCACATGAATTGTGATTGATTTGGTTATATGTGTATGATTTCCTTATTCCCGCAGTTGTATAAAACCACAGTTTTTGAAGGTACTCTCTTGCACATGAAGTGTGATTTGATTGGGTTATATGGGTATGGGTTTCTTACTCCAGCATTGTGTAAAACACTGTTCTCGAATGCATTCTCTTGGCGCGTGAATTGTAATAAGATTCGGTTAGATATGTATGGTTTCTATTTCACCCCAAAGGTAACATAATCACTGGTGTCGAATGTATTCCCTTGACGCTAGGATTGTCACCAGCTAGGCTGGATCCAAAATGTTTCTCTACTTCCGCAACTATAATAAAACTCCGTTCGAATTTGTAGTCCCCTTGACGGTCAAGTCTAGAAGGAGTTTAAAGTGGAAACACAACCTGGGGTATTATGCCTTGACTCCCAGGGAACTTGATATCGAAGGCCCGAGGTGACATTCCTCATGTTGAGCCTTCATTTGTGAACGAGCATTGCTGCTTGCGTGTACTCAGAACACTTTTTCCCATCCTGTCCTAGCTTGCTCTGGCTAGCCGATTTTAATCACCCTCTTGTTAAATATACTATCCAATACAAGTGATTGTGCACGATCCTCTGAGCCTTAGGATTTAGGTGGTATGAAATCATGCATGAGGACTCTCATACTCCAAGGTCGGTGTCACCCACCCTGTCTATTGGATTTTGGAATTTCTTGATTTTGATCGCCTTCCACACTTTCAACACACAAGTGTTTTTTACACACTAATAACATCAATCCCTCTTGAACAACCTGTGTTGACTTATTGTAAAATGCCACAACCTGGTATCCTACATTTTCTCATCATAATGTGACTCCCTCGTCACTATGTGTGGGAGCCCAAGGCTCAGCGCCTTCGCCCTTGGCCCAACGGTTGGCTTCTTGCTCATGCTTTGGATGCCTGCAAAATTGTTAGTATTTACTAGGGTGCCTGAAAATTCGTAATGGCGAAACCGTGCCTCCGGGAGGTTACCGATCCCTTACCTCTGTCGATCATTAATTCTCCCAAAGGTTTTGTACACACCTTAGTGAATTTTTCATGGAAGACTCTGCGCTGGGAAGTGACTCAACATTGCCTCTGACAAACGTCAAATTCACCAGGGATTCAAAGTTACCTCGGGATTGGGTTGGCCACACTGTCTATGTTTTTCTTTCCCACGTTGAGTTCTTAATCCCCTTTTTGCGCACAGAGAGATTGGTGTAGCATGCACCCTTCTAGTTTCAAAAACGGTTTTATTGACTACTAGCCCCTTGAATGGTAGTATTCACCTTTTATCCTAATCCTTCATGCTTAAATTCTTATGTATTTTGATGACATTCACTTGAAAAAAAAAACGATTTTCACTTTCATTGTTATTTATACTTTTAAAATATGGCTTTCACTTTTAATCATAAATGATGTCTTTCACTTTCATTGTTAATTATATTTTTAAGATATGGCTTTCACCTTTTTAATTAAATGATGGCATTTGCCTTTTTAATTAAATGATGGCATTCACCTTGCTAATCATAAATGATGACATTCACCTGGCATTCACCTTTTATTCACCCTTTAATTATAAATGATGGAAATCACTTTAATTGTTATTTAATTAGAAATGATTGCATTCACTTTCATTATCATTTATATTCATAAATGATGGCATTCATATTGTGTTGGAATCGGAAAAAAATTTATGTTAAACTTTAAGATGTAAGCTTATTTTTAACTTGTACCATGTGGCTTATGGTTGTATTCACCTTATTTGCACTTTCAATGCTATGTGGTATGCTATGTGGTTGGGGAAATCCCCCTTGCCACCTGTGGGATGGTATGTTACTTTTTAAAAGAATGCATCACTTTATGTTTTCACTAATTTTGGTTACTTCGTACGATGATGACTAATTTAGTAATTAAATCCGTTGTGCAACTAATAATGGATAGATCCAAATGCACACATAAGTTGTAGTATCGATGAGTGGTAGTAATAGATGGAATGTGCACACCGAGTTCAATGAATGACGCTTTGGCGCCCAAGATTAAAATGATGCTTGCTGAATTGTGGTTTAGATTTTCTTGCACAGTCCATGTTGATGATGAGAAGAATTAGAAGTTAGAGTTCTTGCGCACGTAAATTTTTAGCGTAAGTGATGTTAGTCCCTAGCCGCCTTGAGCACAACCAAACCGTGATGTAAGGAATGATATTAGAGGCTTTAGACTACTTGCGCGTGATACGTTATTAGGTTGTGAATGAATGTCAGACCTTAGATCTTGCACAATGAATTAATTGACGATACTCTTGCACCTCAACTCTAGGCGATGCTTAATTTATGTTTGCCTTTAGTTTTCCTTATGCAACTTGTGTGTATAGTCGTTCACCTTACGCCTTCACATATGTGGTCTTATGACGGGTTAACAACCCTTTCTTGCATCATCAATGTACTAACGAATGAGGAATTAATGACTTTTATTGCGCCATGAATTTATTAACAAATGATTGTTGTAGACTACAGACTGCTTGCGCAAATTGGAAATGATATGTTATTTGATGAGTTCTGCGAATGATTCCTAGAGCACCATGTTTATTGATGTTTTATTTTCCTAACACAACTTAATTATTTTTTTTGACCTGTTGTGCATAGCTTTTTGTCGTAACGATGGGGTGTTACATATGGTATCAAAGTGGGTTCAACCCTATGACTATGGATAGCCAGTCCTTCCATTGAATTGAGCCTTTGATTTATTAACTTGTCCTTGCGGTAATCATGGTTAGGGGACATCGTAGATATTCACGACGTGGTGCCAGGGGAGGAGGCGTGACACCTCCAGTAGCACCCGCGCCAGAGGAGTCCAATCCCCAAGGAGAAGAACAAGTCTTGAGCATGAGCGATTTGTCGTGCATGATGCATTGGGTCCGACAAGGTCCTTCCAGGGAAATGTCAGATGCCTTGACTAACCATTTGTACTGAGATAAGGCCAGGGTGCCTGTACCCCTGAGGGTCCACAATGTACCCCAACCAATACTGGTAGCTTTCACAGAGAACTCGAGAGGGTTAAGTTCCAGAGTCCACAAGTGCCACAAACAACTAAGCCGTCGAGGCATGGATGGAGAGCAAGGCGATGTGCTTCACACTTCGCAATTATGACCTCTAGCATGAAGGTCCATATGGTGGTATTCCCCAGCTAAAGGGGAGCACTCTTCCATGGTGGAAGATGTTCTTACCTCAGCTAAACATGGTTGTCGAAGCCATGTATGGGAAGGATTCAAGGAACGATTCCGGGATAAGTAATTGTCAGAAGAATTCTTTGAGTGCCAGCTCGATGAGATCAACGCCTTATGACAGGTTGGTCGTACGGTGTCAGATTGTGAGACCAGATGTTGGGATCTACTTTGATATGCCCTGCATCTGAACACGAAGAAGTTGGAGATCAACAAATTCATGATCAACCATAAATCCAACTTTCGTGCGAAGGTGAGGATGTAAATTCCTCGGACGTTGCACGATGCAGTCTAGTGATCCTTTTACGTAAGAAGGAATTGACCGCATGAGTCAGGGTAGGACTCCTGCAAGACCGTATGGAATAAAAACATCTGGTGTGAAACAACATCATACACCAACCAAAAAAGACATCTTGGTATCAAGACACGTATATAGAACCCTTGTTCATGAAACTATGATGGAAGGGTCCTCAACAAAAGACCCCCTAGAGGGGACCTTCGCCAACAACCGCAGTTAGGCTTGTCAGCAGAAAAAACCAAGATCTTAGGTTGGTGGGCCAACAACTTCTATTTCAAGGATAAGAGTATTGGACCAGAGGTGGGTGATGGTCATCTAGAGAGCTACCATACCAGCAAGATTGTCCGGTTGAAAGGGCCAGAGCGGTTGGGTCAACAAGACATACTACCGCGGTGGATATGGGCAAGTCCCATAGGATTCATGACTGCGGTAAATCACCGCCAAGCCAAGCGCCAGTCCATTGTGCTCAAGGCGTCAGGTACTATCACCAATCAAACCTCTAGTATTTCTTAGATCCTGATGCTACAGAGAGCTCTATTTCTTGTATCGCACTGAAGGGATTAAGGTAAAGGCTGTTAGACATGCCATGTTTAGTTATGTGGAAATGGCTTCTTGAGCCAAGCATAAGGTTGGATTAAGGTTACATGGTGTATCCTTAACCAAAGATATTTTCTCACGAAGGACAACCTATGTCATGATATTGAGATCTTAAGACGACATGATCAGTATGGACTGGTGGGAATCACATGATGCGATACTCAATGCTACGATGAGGCTGTGGATTTGGACCGATGATAAAGGACAAAGAAGTGTGATTGTAGGAAGAAAACAGGGATTATCCCTGAGGTTCATTTATTCCCTAAAACTACATGAGAGCACGTGAAAGGATGCAAGTTGTATTCATACTTAGTGCTGAATGACAAGGGCATGGAAGAAGGATTAGAAGACCTTCGGGTAGTACGAGAGTTTGTAGATGTGATTCCCAGAAGAATTACCAGGTGTGCCACCTGAAGCCAAGATGGAATTTACCATCGATCTAAAACCTGGAACTGAATCGATGGAAATAACACTTTATCGGATGTCAACTCCTGAGTTACAGTAGTTCAAAATGAAGCTGAAGGAGTTTTCAGGCCTAGGAGTTATATGTCTAGGTGTGTCACCTTGGGGTGCACCTGTTATTTCTCCTACGGAAGAAGGATAGGTCGTGGAGACTATGCATCGACTATCGTCAATTGAACAAGGAAACAATACAAAACCATTATCCATTGCCAAAAATAGATGATCTGTAGATCAGATGAAATACGCGACGGTGTTTTCGAAGATCGACTTGAGATCAGGGTATCACCAATTACAGATCAAGGAGGAAGACATTCCTAAGATCGCATTCAAGACGCGGTTGGGAATTACAAGTTTATCATTTTTCCGTTAGGACTGATAAATGCCCCGGGGTATTCATGAGCTTGATGAATGGGGTGTTCCATGAATACTTGGACCAGTTTGTTCAAGTATTCATTGATGAACTTTTGCGTCAAGTACAACAGTGTCTACGAGAGAACAAATTAATTGGGAAACTGTCGAAGGCTCTTTTGGGGCATGTTATCTTCGACGAAGGTATATTTGTGGAGCCAAAAAAGGTAGAGGCTATTAGGGAACGACCTGCGTCAACGAGCGTACCATACATATGTAGTTTTTTGGGTTAACTGGATATTATCAATGGTTCATCGAGGTTTGTTGAAGATAACAAATCCAAATACAAAATTGCAGAAGAAAAACAAGAAGTTGTATGGAATGAGAAATGCATGGAAGAATTTTGAAGGCTCAAGGAGCTATTGACGACAACGTCAGTACTAAAGGTCCCTGATATGGATGATGACTTCTTGGTATGCATGGATGCATCTAAGGAATGCTTAGGCAGAGTCTTGATGAAATACAATCGAGTGATAGCTTACATCTTGAGAAGTTTAGAAGGCATGAAGAGAACTACGAGACACATGAATTAGAGTTGTTAGCTATTGTGTATGCCTTGAGCGTGTGGAGACACTTCCTGATTGGACAAAAAATCAAACTAAAAACGGATCATTGGGGTTTACAACACTTGTTTCGCAAAAAAACTTGAAAGCGCAGAAAAGGCGTTGGTCAAAACAACTTATCGATTACGATTATGAGATTTCCTACTTAAAAGGAACAATGAACAGAGTGGACGCAACACTAACTGGTATAAAGAGGGTAAGGAATTATTTGGACAAGACACCATGTTGGTACCAAAATTGAGGGATATACTGTGGACACCGACGAATATTTGTGATATAATAACCAAATTTAATTACATCCCAACGACGAATTGAGAATTTTTGATCTTATGCGAAGATCATAGAGCAGTCTACATGGCTCATCCAAGAGTCATGAATATGAGGAGCGACCTTAAGTCGTTATTCTTCTGGAAGGGATAAAGAAAAACTATTCAACTACACGGTGATATGTCTAGAAGGTCGACAGGTAAAGGATGAACATGGACATTCGATAGAATTGCTATGGCCACAAGTTGTTCCAGAATCAACATGGGAGGTCATTTCAATGGACTTCACTATTGAATTACCGTTGATGGAAAGGAGGCATGACTCGATTATCATGACAATTAACACTCTGACAAAGAGTTCACATTTTGTCCCTGTGTGTATGACGCATCAGGCGCTAGGTATAGCTAGATTTTATATCTACAAGATTTGAGACTACCATACATACCAAAGGAATCATGTCTGATAAGGGATTCAATGTTTGTAAGATGATTTGGACGAGTTCCCAAGAGGCCTTGGGAACACCACTGAACTTTATTACAACATGTCCTTGAGATAGACAGGATGACTGAAGGAACGAACCAAATTGGGAAGGTTGTGTTGCGTATGTGTGTGTTGGACCAACATAAAATTTGGGAATAGTTCTGGCCACTCGCTGAGTTTGTGTAGAACAAAAACCATCAAAGCACCATTAGGATGGCGTCATTTGAATTTCTTGATGTGCAAATCTGTCAGATGCCTTCGAGTTCGGATCAACTTCAGGATGGGGTCCTGGTAGGACCATAAGTGATCCAAGAATTGTAAGAACATTTACAAACAATAAAAAGGGGATGGAAGAAGCGAAGGATCTGCAGAAGGGTTTGCCGATGTGCATAGTGTCGACCATAATTATGAAGGGCCTAATGGATAGCCATGCCTCATTCATTGAGGCATTGCGTGATGTTTATCTTGTATCCATGTGCGACTTTATTTCAGTGATCCTATGCATGTGATTGACTTGAGTTATTGGAAGATGTTGGGAGAGGGTGCACTCAGAGAGAAACCAATCCACTTTCTGGACCGTCGAATTTGACAGCTACGATGTCGAACTGTTGACCAGGTCAAGGTCCAGTAGGAAAATTATAGTCCACACTGAGCTACCTGGGAGGACGCATATGATATGCATCAACAATTTCCATTTTGGTTGATGGCTAGACATTTAGATTTTGTCAGATACTTTATTTCTGCATTTGTATACTGTGAAACTTCGAGACGAAGTCTAAAACAAGAGGGGGTGTATGTAACATCCTGCTCTTGCGCGCACTTTTGATATGACTTATTCTTTAAGGAAACTTGTGTGCAAGTGATCCAGTTCATTATATGAGTTATTGCTTCACTTATGGATTCTGAAGATGAGATTATGATTTATGATGTTATGTTATGTTATTATGTATAGATAGGTGCTATTGACTAGTTTATCCTGAGTGTGTAGGAATCTTGATAGGTTGAGGATGTCGACAACATCGATGGAACTCCTTGGACTCCAGATTGAGTTAGGGAGTGGGCTATTTATGGTTTGCGTATTTCTCTTATTGCATATGTGATATATGACTAATATAATATGATGTTTTTTATGGATAGATGACATGTTTGTTGATGGATGTAGGTTGACGATAGCTTGCTAATTAGACTCACATTTGGAGTAGAGGGGTCACACATGACAACCAGAGTTATTGAGGGAGAGGTGTGGCAGCATCCCTGCCACATCCTACTAACACTCCCACCGTGGCTCGAATTATAGGTTAACGATTATCTAGTTCGAGATATCCACGACGCCGTGAGGGGAGACTTTGACAGTCTCTCACGATGATTCTAAGGGGTGCACAATAAGGCATCTTCCTTATTCCTTAGAGGCCCTTAGTCTCCCATAAGGTCACCTGACAGAGTATTGACTCCAGGGATTCGACGTCTACCAAAATCAGTCAAAAGGCGAGTGGCACCCTTAGAGCACGTAGTGCGTCTTGAAGGGCACGTCGTGCAAATAAAACATGAATGCAGGTGAGTGGCACCATTGGAGAACGTTGTGCATCTTGAAGGACACGTCATGATTTGAACTATGGTAAGTTAATAAACCTAGTACATAGAAAACTATGCCTCCTTAGGACCTGGTCAGCCTTAAAATGAATGATGGCATGAGTAAAGTTTTATAACTACTTTTTCCCTTAAAAACTGTGGCCAAGCCTAGTGAATTTAAAACCTAGGTCTAAGTAGAACATATCAACAAAAAAAAAACTAAATGGACATTTAACAAGGAGGGGGTAAAGAAAATTCAAACATTAATAAATAAAGTAAAATTTTAATGAAGGATTAAATTATTAAAAAGGTAAATGGTTGTTTATGTCTAAACTTTCTAATTATGAACTTAGATAAAAATGAGAAGTTAAAGAAAAGGGGAAACTTAAAGAAAAAGGGGAATGTCTAACATAGTAGGGAATCTAGTCTTTGGAACCTTCTAATTGTGAACTCAACTAGGTTTTAAGAAAGGTGTCAGTCATTAAGAAATTTAAGGGAATAAAGGGACACCGAGGAGCATTTTTAGGAACACTTTTAGGTGGGTGAGGGAAATAGGAAAAATTGAATTAGTTAATTAATTAATTTTTGGTGCAACTAAGGGATTGAGTGACATGTGTACGGGGGAGGTTTATCCTAATTAAATTTAATAAAAGGAATCTAATAAGGGTTTGGGAAACTAATCACTAAGAAAACTCTATAAAAAGGATGGCGGAGGAGGAGTATGGAGGACGTCTGGTAGAAATAAGGCTATGTTGTTGATATTTTTCTTGTGGGAGTTGGGATGCCCAGCTCGATTAGAGAGTGGTAGCTTGACCTTGCGAGGAGAGATGGGAGCTATCTTTCTTTGGATTGTGTGCATGACCCCTTTGCGGATTGGGGGGATCAGGGGGAAGAAGAGTACCCCTAGCGTTGACTGGGAGGTACCGGTGAGGTCTCTACGATTAGCAAGCGGGAGGACGTCCAGATCGCCAAAGGTCGAAGAGAAATTCCAAGCCTATCCTCGTCGCTGAAGGTATTCTCCTTATGCATGCATTGTGATTGATTGGGTTATATGTGTATGATTTCCTTATTCCCACATTTGTATAAACCATAGTTATTGAAGGTATTATCTTTACGCATGCATTGTGATTGATTGGGTTATATGTGTATGATTTCGTTATTCTCGCATTTGTATAAAACAGAGTTATCGAAGGTATTCTCTTGCACATGAATTGTGAATGATTTGGTTATATGTGTATGATTTCCTTATTCCCGCATTTGTATAAAACACAGTTATCGAAGGTATTCTCTTGTGCATGAATTGTGAATGATTTGGTTATATGTGTATGATTTCCTTATTCCTGCATTTGTATAAAACATAGTTATCGAAGGTATTCTCTTGCGCATGAATTGTGAATGATTTGGTTATATGTGTATGATTTCTTTATTCCCGCATTGGTATAAAACACAATTATTGAAGGTATTCTCTTGCACATGAATTGTGATTGATTTGGTTATATGTGTATGATTCCCTTATTCCCGCATTTGTATAAAACCACAGTTTTTGAAGGTACTCTCTTGCACATGAAGTGTGATTTGATTGGGTTATATGTGTATGGTTTTCTGACTCCAGCATTGTGTAAAACACTGTTCTTGAATGCATTCTCCTGGCACGTGAATTGTAATAAGATTTGGTTAGATATGTATGGTTTCTATTTCACCCCAAAGGTAACATAATCACTGGTGTCGAATGTATTCCCTTGACGCTGGGATTGTCACCAGCTAGGCTGGATCCAAAATGTTTCTCTACTTCCGCAACTATAATAAAACTCCGTTCGAATTTGTAGTCCCCTTGACGGTCAAGTCTAGAAGGAGTTTTTATGGTCTCTCTGAATTCGATGGATGTGACTTGTATTGAACTTCCCTCGTTGTTGCCCTTATTTTACGAACCTTTTTTCTTCCTGCATGCTGCCGGGACTGGCCTTTAAATTAAAACTCCCTTTTTCATTTTCCATAGGAATGAGTGTTGTTGAGATTGTGTAGAGGAGTATAAATTCTGATTAAAGTGGAAACACAACCTGGGGTATTATGCCTTGACTCCCAGGGAACTTGATATCGAAGGCCTGAGGTGAAATTCCTCATGTTGAGCCTTCATTTGTGGCGCAGGTGCACCCTCACTGGCGTGTCCGCTCCTCCAGGACCCTCTTTCCTCTCGGCCCGAAGAGCATCAATGCTCCTCTAATTCCCTGTCGGTAATTCCTCACCCACAACAACTCCTTGCGGATCTCCCTTAACGATCGGGAAATCAGAATTTGCGACTTCGCGAATTCTAGGTTCGGGTATCTTATGTCTCGCTATTCCCCGAAACCCGATGTGGGTCAATCGTTGACTTTATCCCCCTTTCTATCGGAGTTGTCCCTGTCGGGAAATCGCTACTCGCGATGTCAACAATTTGAAACTCCAATCTCCGAATCCCGATGTACCGATTCTCTGATACACGTGTGGACTTGACTTCTCCACCTTCTATCCTTCTATCGGGATTTCGGAGCTCGTGGGATCACGAGTCCCTATGTCGATGGACTCGGGACTTACCTTTTCCCAATCCACGATTCGATGCCACCTGTATTCCACTAGCCCCATGGTCCCACACTGCCACGTCACTGTTGGAATATCGCGAATCGTGAATCCAACATGCAAGCGTTCTCTGTCGTCGAGAACCCCGATTCTCCGAACCCCGATCTTTGGGATTTCTTGACACGCGTCCCACATGATCGACGACTCTAATCCTATCAGGATATCGTGGATCACGATATCGCCACTCCCGTTCCAACAACTTGGTGCTTCAACTCACGATATGCCGATATGTGATATCACGTGAAATCTGACGGTCCCTCTGGCTCGGGATTGATGGCTCTGTCCCTCCTGAGCTTCGAACCTTCTCACGCTTGCGCTGATAACCTTCTTGCGCCTCCGTAGGATCCAACGGCCTACGGAACTTCGCGAAACCTCCACAAGGATTTCGTCCACCCGTTCTTTCTTCAGTGGATCCACGAAATTGACGAAGTGCCTCCCTATGGAGACTCGTTCATCTGCTCTCTTACTAACCTCGTTCATCTGCTCTCTTACTAACCTACGATGCTTCCCTTTGGCCTGCTTGCGCGGCTTAGCTCCACCGTTCTTCAACGGCTTTGAAGACCTATCCCTCCTGAGCTTTGCTTCGACTTTAAGTCCTTGGTAAGACTCCCTTGCTCGCACTCCTTGCGGCAATTCTTCAACAACCTTGAAGGGTTGAAGTTGTTCGACTCTGCGCACTCCTGCAGCAGCAGTCTTCAATACCTTTGCCCAGGTTCACAACCCTGAGGCTTTCCCTTGGCCTGCACACTCCTTGCACGACACTTGTGCCTAACTGCACTTTTTGGAAAATGAGAACAAAAACTAACTCTAAGTGAACCCTTCTGTCAACGCACTCCTTGCGGACAATTCAACTGCACTCCTTGCAGGAATTCCCTGGTTCACTTAGAGAAACAATTGAAACTCATTCACTCTCCTTCTCAGACTTCAATTCAACCATGAAATCACCTACACAGCCTATAAAAGCAGGTGTATAACAGAAAGAAAACATTCATGAGCATAACATCATAAATACACAGAGAAATAACACAAACCATGAGATTGAATCAGTTCTTTCTATTAATTCAATGTCTGTACATAGGTGTTCTTCATACAATTCTCTGCTTGCTCTCTCCTTGCTCCTGTTTGATAATGTTACCATGTACAAAGGAGGGTGTCTATATCCGTTTTCCCTCTTGGACTCTAAAGCTATCAAATCTAGAATTAAACGTTCTACCTACTTTACATTAAGTCTATTAAATGCCTCATCTACCTAAGGACGTGAGCTATCCGCTCAAATTTCATTACAATATACAAGTGCGCCTCCTCTTTAATGACTTCATTAAAGACTCGCGCAATAATTCCAAAGTGAAGTTCAAAAATAAATTTGTTGGCTTGTCCAACTGTCTTCCTCTCCACGCTGGCTCGCTTGATGAGTTGGCGATGCTCCTGCATCATACTCCCTGGCTTGAAAATTTTCATGGGCTCCTGTCCATGAGCTCCTGCACGGTCTACCCATGCTTCTGTATCATTTCTTCAGTTTCCCAGCTGGCATCCTCCACTGGGTGATTCTTCCACTTGACCAGATACTAGAAGTATTCTTTTCTTCTGGTTTTCTTCCCCACTCGCTTGTCCAGTATGCATTCCATCTACGGAAACTCTACAATCGGCATCTACTTCTGCCACTGGACTTTTGGCTGTTCATCACTTCCAGCTCATGCTTCCTCAGTCTTATATGGATATAAGTCTGAGACATTGAATGTCGGAGATATCCCGATGCCATCTGACAATTCAATTTCATACGCATTCTCTTCGAATTTCTTCAGGACTCTGCATGGTCCAATTTTCTTCATCTTCAGCTTGTTGTATGTTCCCCTTGGGAACCTTTCCTTCCTCAGATGTGCTAGAACTAGATCACCAACTTCAAACTGAAGTTGTCTCCGATGCTGATCCGCTTTGCGCTTGTACTCCTGATTTGAATCTTGCAGTCGCTGCTTCACTCTGCTGTGAAGTTCCTTCATTGCCTCAGCAAATTCCTCTGCGCTAGCACTGTTAGTCGCAGTCTGCTCTGAATCCCTCAGTTCAGATACTCGCCTCGGATGCATCCCATATACAACCTGAAATGGACTTTGCCCTATGCTCTGATTCACTGAGTCATTGTACGCAAACTCTGCCTGCGGCAACACATTGTCCCAACTACTGTGGTGCTCTGTCACCAAGCTTCTCAACAAATCTCCCAGACTCCTGTTGACCACCTCTGTATGTCCATCCGTCTGAGGATGGTAAGCTGAACTAAACACCAATTTAGTTCCTAGCTTCTTCCATAAGGTCCTCCAAAAATGCCCTATGAATTTAGTGTCTCTATCCGAAACTATGCTTTTCGGCAATCCATGAAGTCGAATGACCTCCTTGAAAAAAAAATTGCGATGTGAGTCACATTGCTGGTCTTCTGGCATGGGATAAAATGTGCCATCTTTGAAAACCTGTCTACTACCACAAAGATAGAATCAACACCTCTTTGTGTCCTCGGTAGACCTAATACAAAATCCATGCTTATCGCCTCCCATGGTCTCTCCGGTATGGGTAGCGGTTGATAGAATCCCGCATTCTGCTTTCTTCCTTTTGAATGTTGACAAATCCGACATCTATCAACAAACTACTTGACCTCTGAGCGCATCCCCGGCCAAAAATATGATTCGCTCAGCTTCGCAAATGTTTTGTCTTGGCCAAAATGACCTGCCAAGCCTCCACTGTGCTTCTCCTTTAGCAGGTTCTCCCTCATGGAGAAATTTGGAATACACAGCTGATTGCCTCTGAATAGCAATCCTTCCTGGATCATATAATCTATCCACGGACTCCGATCTCTGAGACCTGGATTCTCAGCTGCCTCATATGCCTCTGCAAAATCTGCATCTACTGCATACATGTCCCTGAGATTTTCAAAACCCAATGTTTTGACTCGAAACTCCTGCAGCAACAAACATTTCCTGCTCAAAGAATCAACCACTTTGTTAGCAGTACCTGCAATATGCTTAATCACAAACGTGAAATTCTGCATATACTCTACCCATTTTGCATGTTTCTGATTCAACTTCTCTTGTTGACTCACAAACTGTAATGCATGATTATCACTGTACAGAACAAATTCCTTTGGGATCAAGTAATGCCTCCACTTCTTCAACGCCTGTATGATAGCATAAAATTCTTTATCATACGTTGAGTATTTCAGCTTTGCCTCATCCAACTTCTCACTGAAATAAGCAAATGGCCTGTCGTCTTGGCTCAAGACCGCTCCTATGGCATAGCCACTTGCATCGCATTTCACCTGAAATGTTTTCTGAAAATCTGGCAACACCAGAATTGGTTGCTCTGTGATCTTTCGCTTCAATAGATTGAAGCTCTTCTCAGCCTCAGCTGTCCAATGGAAAGTCTTATGTCGCTTTTTCACCGTGTCCATCATCGCTGCGCTAATTCCACTAAAATTCCTGATGAATTTCCAATAGAAACTAGCCAAACCATGGAAACTTCTCACCTCGAAAATATTTCTCGGTGATGGCCAATTCTTGATCACTTCTACCTTATCCAGATCCATTTTTAATTCATTTGCCGATATGACAAATCCCAAATATATGAGCTCTATCTTCATGAATGAAGATTTCTTCATGTTGATCAACAACTTCTCCTGCTGTAGTTTTCTCATCACAATGGCCAAATGCTTCAGATGTTCAGCCTTTGTCTTACTGAAGATCAGTATATCGTCCAGATATACGACAACAAATTTCCCTATGAATTCCCTCAGGACTTCATTCATCAGCCTCATGAATGTGCTCGACGCATTTGTCAAACCAAATGGCATGACTAGCCACTCATACAATCCCTCGTTCGTCTTGAATTCTGTCTTCCACTCATCACCTTCCCTCATGCGAATCTGGTGATATCCGCTTTTCAAATCTATTTTTGAAAAATAATTTGCCCCACTCAGGCAATCCATCAGATCATACATTCTCGGTAGTGGAAACCTGTACCTGATGGTAATTTTGTTGATCTCTCTGGAGTCGGTACACATCCTCCAGCCTCCATCCTTCTTTGGACTGAGCACGGTTGGAACACCACACTGACTCAAGCTCTCTCTGACCAATCCTTTGTCCAACAAATCCTGGACCTGATTCTTTACCTCTTCATTTTCCTGTGGCGTCAACCTGTACGCAACTTTGTTCGGCAAACTCGCTCCTGGTATGAGGTCTATGTGGTGACTCACACTCCTCATCGGTGGCAACGAATGAGGTAATTCGTCCACGATGATGTCAACAAACTCTCCCAGCAGTTCCTGAATCTCATCTTGTAGATCATCCACTCTTGTGCTAGTCAGAACAATCCTCGATTTTCTGACAACAAAGAATTGTGGATCTTCCTTCTTCTCCATCTTTGTAAGAAGCTCCTTCCCACTCATGAGAAGTATTGTGTTGCTTACTTCCGGCTTGACCTCTTTATCCTTTATCGGAAGCAACCTGTGTGTCCTCCCATCCTTCTCCAGGGTATATGTGTTCATCCTCCCATCATGAACCACATTTCTGTCATATTTCCATGGTCTACCCAGCAACAAATGACATACATCCATGGGAATAACATCACACATAATCTTATCATTGTATCCTCCTATCTTGAATTCAACTAAACACTATTTATTGACACTCACCTGATGTCCCTTCTGTAACCATGAGACCTTGTATGGACTCGGGTGATCAGTTGTCTCCAGCTCCAGCTTTTCCACCATCTTGCTCGAAACGAGATTATCGGTGATTCCACTGTCTACGATGACCTTGCATTTCCAGTCCTTGGTATTGCAAGCTGTCCTGAACAGTCTGGTACTTTGAGCTGAACTTTCTACTTCCTTCTCAGGTGTTAAAAGGACTTTCTGCATCCCAAGCGATCTTCCGCCTTCGGTGTCTTCATTCTCAACATCACACCTCTTCACTTCAGCGATGTGAGCTTCTCCAACGTCCTTCTTTTTCTCTGGACACTCAAATGACCTGTGCCCATTCTTTCCACATGTAAAACATGTGATTACTCCACCTCTTCCTCTACCTCGACCTCTAGTACGAGGAAGAGTGTTTGCATCAGTATAATCTCCCCGCTGATCATTTTGCTTCCCTTTCTGCTCAACATATGGCCTTCTCTATTCAATGTATGGCCCTTTCTGTGAGGTACCACCTTTCTCTACTCTACCCTGAGGTTTCTTCCATTCCTCCTTGGGATTCTGATATTTATCTTGGACAACCGCCTTGCCTCTGGGCTGACTCCTGCCTCGCCCTCGCTGACCTTGCCTACGGCTCAGCTTCTCTTCTGCTTTCAGAGCCATCTGATAAGAATCCTCAACTGTTCGGATGGTTACCATGCTCAATTCATCCTGAATGTCGTATCTTAGACCATTTAGGTATCTGACAACTTTCTCATGATCGCTCTCCCGCTGACCTGCTCTGATGTTCAGTCGATAGAAATACTCAGTGTATTCTTTCACTGTCATAAACTTCTGTCTCAGGTTCTGCATCCTCCTGAATAGTGTGATTTGATAGTCCCTTGGGATGAACTTTGCCTTCATCTTTGCAATCATTCGATCCCAACTTTTAATCTTTTGATTGCCCTTGCAGCGCCTATCAGCTTGTAGCTCGTCCCACCATAATGCTGCATGTCCTTTCAACCGCATGACAACATGTCTGAACTTCTTATCCTCCTCGATGTCTTCATAATCGAAGTAGGTGTCAAGATCCCTAATCCAATCTAGCAACTCTTCTGCATCCAGATTCCCCTCATAGACTGGAATGTCCATTTTAGCTTTCGCACCCATTCTGGAAATGGCTTTGATCAACCGCTCGGTTGATGCATCTTCTGTTGTGACCTCTTCTTCATGTCCATCTTCCTCTTCAACTTCGGAATCACTAAGATCCCCTGCACCAACTCCGCGTCTCTGAGCTGTCTCCATCTCTTCTAACCTTGCTCGGAGATCTCTCATCTGCCTTTCCATTTTTGGATTTCCTGCTGGCCTGCCTCTTCTTCGCACCTACCTGTCTTCGGGATCAGGTGACTGTCTCTCTCTTCTGGGTGGCATGGTGTATTTACTCCTTCTCCTTCTTTTCTACAGAGAGAAAAGGTATTCCCGCTCTGATACCACTCTGGCGCAGGCACACCCTCACTGGCGCATCCTCTCCTCTAGGACCCTCTTTCCTCTCGGCCCGAAGAGCGTCAATGCTCCTCTAATTCCCTGTTGGGAATTCTTCACCCACAACAACTCCTTGCGGATCTCCCTTAACGATCAGGAAATCGGAATTCGCGACTCCGCGAATTCTATGTTCAGGTATCTTATGTCTCGCTATTCCCCGAAACCCGATGTGGGTCAATCGTTGACTTTCTCCCCCTTTCTATCGGATTTCTCCCTGTCGGGAAATCGCTACTCGCGATGTCAACAATTTGAAACTCCAATCTCCGAATCCTGATGTACCGATTCTCCGATACACGTGTGGACTTGACTTCTCCACCTTCTATCCTTCTATCGGGATTTTGGAGCTCACGGGATCACGAGTCCTGATGTCGATGGACTCAGGACTTACCTTTTCCCTATCCCCGATTCGATGCCACCTGTATTCCACTAGCCCTGTGGACCCACACTGCCACGTCAATGTCGGAATATCGTGAATCGTGAATCCAACATGCAAGCGTTCTCTGTCGTCGAGAACCTCGATTCTCCGAACCCCGATCTTTGGGATTTCTTGACACGCGTCCCACACGATCGACGGCTCTAATCCTATCGGGATATCGGGGATCGCGATATCGCCACTCCCGTTCCAACAACTTGGTGCTTCAACTCGCGATATGCCGATATGCAATATCACGTGAAATCTGACGGTCCCTCTGGCTCGGGATCGACGACTCTGTCCCTCCTGAGCTTCGAACCTTCTCACGCTTGCACCGATAACCTTCTTGCGCCTCCGTAGGATCCAACGGCCTACGAAACTTCGTGAAACCTCCACAAGGATTTCGTCCACCCGTTCTTTCTTCAGTGGATCCACGAAATTGACGAAGTGCCTCCCTATGGAGACTCGTTCATCTTCTCTCTTACTAACCTACGATGCTTCCCTTTGGCCTGCTCGCGCGGCTTAGCTCCACCGTTCTTCAACGGCTTTGAAGACCTATCCCTCCTGAGATTTGCTTTAACTTTAAGTCCTCGAAAAGACTCCCTTGCTCGCACTCCTTGCGGCAATTCTTCAACAACCTTGAAGGGTTGAAGTTGTTCGACTCTGCGCACTCCTGCAACAACAGTCTTCAATTCCTTTTCCCAGGTTCACAACCCTAAGGCTTTCCCTTGGCCTGCGCACTCCTTGCACGACACTTGTGCCTAACTGCACTTTTTGGAAAATGAGAACAAAAGCTAACTCTAAGTGAACCCTTCTGTCAACGCACTCCTTGCGGACAATTCGACTGAACTCCTTATAGGAATTCCCTGGTTCACTTAGAGAAACAATTGAAACTCATTCACTCTCCTTCTCAGACTTCAATTCAACCATGAAATCACATACACAGCCTATAAAATCAGGTGTATAACAGAAAACAAACATTCATGAGCGTAACATCATAAATACACAGAGAAATAACACAAACCATGAGATTGAATCAGTTCTTTCTATTAATTCAATGTCTGTACATAGGTGTTCTTCATACAATTCTCTGCTTGCTCTCTCCTTGCTCCTGTTTGATAATGTTACCATGTACAAAGGAGGGTGTCTATATCCGTTTTCCCTCTTGGACTCTAAAGCTATCAAATCTAGAATTAAATGTTCTACCTACTTTACATTAAGTCTATTAAATGCCTCATCTACCTAAGGACGTGAGCTATCCGCTCAAAGTTCATTACAATATACAAGTGCGCCTCCTCTTTAATGACTTCATTAAAGACTCGTGCAACAATTCCAAAGTGAAGTTCAAAAAGAAATTTGCTGGCTTGTCCAGCTGTCTTCCGCTCCACGCTGGCTCACTTGATGAGTTGGTGATGATCCTGCATCAATTTGTGAATGAGCATTGTTGCTTGCGTGTACTCAGAACACTTTTTCCTATCCTATCCTAGCTTGCTCTGGCTAGCCGATTTTAATCACCCTCTTGTTAAATATACTGCCCAAGACAAGTGATTGTGCGCTATCCTCTACACCTTAGGATTTAGGTGGTATGAAATCGTGTGTAAGGACTCTCATACTCCAAGGTCGGTGTCACCCACCCCGTCTGTTGGATTTTGAAATTTCTTGATTTTGATCTCCTACCACACCTGCAACACACAAGTTTTTGTTTACACAATGATAACATCAACCCCTCTTGAACGACTTGTGTTGACTTATTGTAAAATGCCACAACCTGGTATCCTGCATTTGCTCAACGTAATTAGCCTCCCTCATCGCTGCGTGTGGGAGCCCAAGGCTCAACGTCTTCTCCCTTGGCCCAACTGTTGGCTTCTTTCCTACGCTTTGGATTCCTGCAAAATCGTTAGTATTTACCAGGGTGCCTGAAAATTCATAATGGAAAAACCGTGCCTCTAGGAGGTTACTGATCCCTTACCTTTGTCAATCATTAATTCTCCCAACGGTTTTGTAGATGCCTCAGTGAATTTTTCTTGGAAGACTCTGCGCTGGGCAGTGACTCAACATTGCCTCTGACAAACGTCAAATTCTCCAGGGATTCGAAGTTACCTCATGATTGGGCTGGCCACCCTGTCTGCGTTTTGCTTTCCCACGCTGAGTTCTTAAGCCCCCTTTTTGCGCATAGAGAGATTGGTGTGGTATGTGCCCTACTAGCCCCTTGAATGATAGTATTCACCTTTTATCCTAATCCTTCATGCTTAAATTCATATGTATTTTGATGGCGTTCACTTAAAAAAAAAGATTTTCACTTTCATTGTTATTTATACTTTTAAAAGATGGCTTTCATTTTTAATCATAAATGATGGATTTCACTTTCATTGTTAATTATATTTTTAAGAGATGGCTTTCACCTTTTTAATTAAATGATGACATTCACCTTGCTAATCATAAATGATGGCATTCACTTGACGAACCTTTTATTCACCCTTTAATCATAAATGATGGTAGCCATTTTCATTGTTATTTAATTATAAATGATGGCATTCACTTTCATTGTCATTTATATTCATAAATGATGGCATTCATATTGATCTGGAATCCAAAAAAAATTTGATGTTAAACTTTAAGATGTAAGCTTATTTTTAACTTGTACCATGTGGCTTATGGTTGTATTCACCTTATTTGCAATTTCAATGCTATGTGGTCGGGGGAAATCCCCCTTGCCACCTGTGGGATGGTATGTTACCTTTTAAAAGAATGCATCACTAATTTTGTCATTAATTTTGGTTACCTTGTACGATGATGACTAACTTAGCAATTAAAGCCGTTGGACAACTAATAATGGATAGATGCGAATGCACACAAAAATTGTAGTATCCATGAGTGGTAGTAATAGATGGAATGCACACAAAGATTTAAATGAATGACACATTGGATCTCGAGCTTAAAATGATGCTTGCTGAATTGTGGTTTATACTTTCTTGCGCAGTCCATGTTGATGATGAGATGAATTAGAAGTTAGAGTTTTTGCGCACATAAAGTTTTAGCGTGAGTGATGTTAGTCCCTAGTCGCCTCTCGCGCAACGAAACCGTGATGTAATGAATGATATTAGAGGCTTTAGACTACTTGCGCATGATAATTTATTAGGTTGTGAATGAATGTCATACCTTAGATCTTGCACAACAAATTAATTGACAATACTCTCGTGCCTCAACTCTGGGCAATGATTAATTTTTGTTTGCGTTTAGTTTTCCTTACGCAACTTGTGTGTATAGTTGTTCACCTTATGCCTTCACATATGTGGTCTTATGACGGGTTAAAAACCCTTTCCTGCATCATCAATGTACTAACGAATGAGGAATTGATAACTTTTATTGCGCCATGAATTTATTAACAAATGATTGTAGTCATCAATGTACTAACGAATGAGGAATTGATAACTTTTATTGCGCCATGAATTTATTAACAAATGATTGTTGTAGACTACAGACTACTTGCGCAAATTGAAAATGATATGTTATTTGATGAGTTCTGCGAATGATTCCTTGAGTGGCATGTTTATTGATGTTTTATTTTCCTAACAAAGGTTTAAATTTTGTTTTTGACCTGTTGTATGTAGCTTGTTGTCTAACGGTGGGGTGTTACAACCTCACATAGAGAAAACACTCCCTTTCTTTCTTGAGGTTGCCCCCCCATACCTGGAGTGACAAAGTATGTAACGCAGAAAGAATCTAAAATACAAAACAGAAACTAAAAGAGCTTGATTATTCAACAGTTTTCAATACACGCGAATGTGTATATTTACAATGATTTACAGGCATGCATAAATACATGCAAACTCAACTAAAGCGGAGTCTAAAAATAGAATAAAGCTGTAACTTGGTAAAAGCAGAAAAGCCATAAAAGCTGCTAAAGTTTAACTGACTGTTAACTGCTAGTGAGTAATTACTGTTTCTAACACTCCCTCTTAATTACGAACGGGATTACATCATCCGCACTACCTATGCCTAAGTGCTGTATCTGATACTCAAATGCAAGTTTTCCTAATGGCTTTGTAAACATATCCGCTAACTGCTCCTTGGCGCCACAAAACAATAAG